>JACEFZ010015485.1:430000-445000 GCA_014155875.1 Cepaea nemoralis
TCAATCCTGACACCACATGTCTGACTTCAACCCTGACACCATCTGTCGTCTGACATCAATCCTGACACCACATGTCTGACTTCAACCCTGACACCATCTGTCGTCTGACATCAATCCTGACACCACATGTCTGACTTCAACCCTGACACCATCTGTCGTCTGACATCAATCCTGACACCACATGTCGTCTGACTTCAACCCTGACACCATCTGTCGTCTGACATCAATTCTGACACCACATGTCGTCTGACTTCAACCCTGACACCATCTGTCGTCTGACTTCAACCCTGACACCACATGTCGTCTGACTTCAACCCTGACACCATCTGTCGTCTGACTTCAACCCTGACACCACATGTCGTCTGACTTCAACCCTGACACCATCTGTCGTCTGACTTCAACCCTGACACCACATGTCGTCTGACTTCAATCCTGACACCATCTGTCCAACTTTACATGTAGTATATCATCATCATCAGGTAGTAGGTCGTTTAGAGAAGGCAGCTCTCATCACTTCAAGCAACTCGGTCGCTGGCCATTTCTCCCGCCTCATGCACCCTCAAGCACCCGCATGCACTCTCATGCACCCACATGCACCCTCACGCACCCTCATGCACTCTCGTACATCAGCACGCACACCCATGCACTCTCATGAACCCTCATGTACCCGCATGTACCCTCATGCACTCTCAGGTGTATGCAGTGTCCTGTGTCCATCATTGTGTGGGTCGACCCCCGTCTCTCCCTGCATGAACCACACCTCCCATCACTGTTCTCTCGAAGACACAGTCACGTTTACTATGGCCGCAGTATTGTATTTCTCCCAGACATGATACTGTTTATAAGACTGTTTTCTTCTATTTTAAGATCTTGTAGAATTTCCGTAATTTTCTCTTTCTTAATCAACGACATTCTAAGAATTTTTCCGTAACAGTTTAGCTCAAATGCCCATATATTCTTCTTTAGTGATTAGTAGAAGTAAATAGCCGTGCGCCCACTCTTGAGGCACTAATGCTGTCCTAATGGTCAGGTCAAAACAAGTATCAATCTCCTCCAAATTTCCATCGCTCATTTCTTTCATATGGACGTGCATGACCCCGTCAGGTCTTGGCGCAGCGTACCTGTTTTCAGTATATATTTTATATCTTCTACGTGTGTGACATCCTCATCTATGTGGTCCCGGACGAAACCAGCTAGATGCTGGCATCCCGGAAGCCTCCTTTATTGCGCTCTGTCTGTGTTATACATCTCTCTAGGTAGCCCTTTCTTCTCTCTTTGTACATTGTCACGAGCATGCCGTTATCTCTGCATATTATTCCAATTGTGGTTGGCTGGTCTTTTCTTCTAATTTGTCTGTGCAATTTCTAGAATCTTCCTGTTTTATCAGCGGCCATCTCATTCATGAAATCATCTAATTTAGCTTAAATGACCCCGGCTGCACGGCACTTGAACACCCCAGGTTTTTTTTTTTTTCCATTTTAACTCTTTCCGCCACCCCAGTTCCTCTTGTGTGCTGTTGGGTGTCTGACTTAATATATGCAATCTTCTTGTTCTCCGTCTTCTCCCGTCATTGACCTCAGTGAAATGTTGCCGTTGGGGGAGATGCAATGATATTTTGTTGGCTTTTTCTAATGTACTTTGCATGTTGGTCTTCATTTATCTAAGGATGTTCTTGATACCATCACTCAATCTTCTACGTGGGCTTTCCTTTACTCTATCTCATCACATTTATTCAATGTGGCTCTGTGTGGTAGATATTATCATGATATTTTATGAGATGGCCAAACTATTTAATCTCTTGTTCTTTAATGAACTACATAACTAGTTTCAGACATAGTCTTCTAATTTACTTATTACTAATTTTGCCCCTCACAGTTATTCCTGCAGCTTTCCTAACGGCATTTAATATGTTGTTATAATTGCATGTTTTTGTAATCACTTCATTGAAACATATCAAACAATAAGACAACATGTGGGGTCACTTTTTATTGTAATGTAACAGTTCTACACACCACTGTTCTAATGCTCTAACTGCATGAGCAGTTGTTCCCCCCACTACAACAACAGTCAGCCATCTTACACTGGACACACAACTGAAAATATACACATATGCGGCAGCACTTTTATATCGCAAAATTATAGTGCAATCACATAATTGACATTTGAGTATGATTTTTGTAGTATATTTGGAAAACAATACAAACAGTTTGATTAAACTAATAATACATATACAACCGTGTTAATGGATGCAAGAGCCTTTTCCCCATAAACATGTTTTCCAGTATTTATAAAAGGCAAACTAAATGTACATGTTCTCACGCAGCAAAGAGATGTGGTGAAATACTTGATAGTGCACAGACTAACCACAACATTGGCAGGAGTTTAATCCCCAGCGGAGGAATATTTCCTGGCTACTTAAGCTATGCCAGTATAATTTTGACCACACGATCCACGAAGTGCTGATCAGTCTATACAATATGGGGGATGGCAGCATATACCCATTACGCCACAAGGAGTGGGACATGACACTAGCTAACATACACTATGGGGCATGTAAAATATTTACCCTGTATTTATCTAGCATAGAGCAGTGGCAAAGGTTTGAGTCCTACATCATAATACCATCACCTAGTATGTGTGAATGCCTATCGCTTAATACTCTGAGACCCCGATGGCAGTATCTATCATAGCATAACTTGTATATTGCTTATAGGTTGTTAAACATCTCAAATGTTTCAAAGTCATATTAACTTAACATTGTTAACATCTTGAACAGAATTACCTTAACTTCACATATACTACTCATTGTCTTTGACGAGTATTGCCAAACTTCACACACACTATACTTAGTCTTCGATAGAAATTGTCTCAACTTCACACATACTATACATATACTTGGATAGAAATTGTCTCAACTTCACATATACTTTACATAATCTTAAATAGAAATTGCCTCAACTTCACACATACTATACATAATCGTGGATAGAAATGTCCTCAACTTCACACATACTATACATAAACTTGAATAGAAATTGTCTCAACTTCACACATACTATACATATTTTTGGATATAGATTACCTCAACTTTACACATACTGTACATATTTTTGGATAGAAATTACCTCAACTTCACACATAATATACATATTTTTGGATAGAAATTACCTCAACTTTACACATACTATACATATTCTTGGACAGGAATTGAGTCAACTTCAAACATACTACACATTTTATTGGACAGAAACAGCTCCACACTACTACACATATTCTGAAATTCTGTTGTGCGTTGGTTCTAATGGTCCCAAGGAGCAACAATTTCAGCCTACCTATACTTTAACGAATGCAACATGCTGTGTTTCCATTTTGTGAAAAAAAGCTAGGAACTGACCCATTATCAAACGGTCAGTGGTGAGTGCGATATCAGGTTTCTGGGCATGAATTGGAGCACATTTAAAACTAGAGGTGGACATACACCCTCGAGCCATACCGAGCCCTGACCCTCCAGTACCCTCGGGTGGTATATTTATAGATGGTGCTCAAGGTTAGGCTTGGTTTGTGGAGGATCCATTTAATTGCACACGGATATCTCCATAAGTGCGTCATTCAATTTCCTCCCATAGGTCACACTAAGGTGCAGCTTTTCTGATATGGGCATATTACCTAGGCAACGGCCTATTCGGCCTGCCTATTCCGAGTTTACTTCGCCCGTGTCTGAGAACGCTAGACCTTCGATCCACTTCCCTAGGATCATTGGGGAGTGAGGAGTTTAATATCCGTTGTCTTATGTGTAACAATCCAAACTTGGCCTGATTTAGAACAAAGGCAGACGCCGTAACACCTGTTCCACTTGACCACAAGAAGGTTCTTAAATGTACTCAGAAATACAGAAGCAAGAATGGACACCGCATGCTTACTAAATCACCCCTCTTATCAAGCATGGTTATACCATCGAAGTATCGGCAAAGATTAGACGGTCCCTGCCGTACTGGTGATATCGGGTTCAATCCATACAAGGGCGGTTTCGAATATTTAACATTGACCTTGCCCCCCAAGTCGACCCAGCCTAAAATTGGTACAAGGAAACGGCCAGATCACCCACTGAGCGTCGTTTGGTCTATAAAAATATGGATACAATTCAGCATGCCCAACGTGCCTTAGGCGTGCAAACGGGACCGTTGCATGATCTGTTACTTCTAGACACCAACTAATAACCAACATCACGAACTCAAACAGATGAGCATGCCTTGTGAACTAGTCATGGATGATCATGTCTCCTCACAGCTCCTGGTCCCTGGAAAAGTATCTGTCCGTACCATAATACCAGACTGTCCGTAATCTTCTTTTGTTGCTGCTCTCTATCTTTTTAACGAATTAATGGTAGTAGTTGTTGCAAAATGTTCTAATTTCTCTCCTCATAATGTGGCCAATAAATGTTGACTGCTGCCATCTGATGTTTGTGAAACGTTTCCTTTGTGTTTTAACATCTTTCAACCCAAACATGCTACCGAGATCTACTCTCTATATTAATGCGATATAAACGCAACAATAGCCTCGTAGACAATTATTATTCTGCTAATTTTTAACGGCTGTGATTTTTAAAACCCACATCCACTGACATGGCAGTTTGGCATAAGAAATGGCTGGAATCAAAATGTCAACTCCTGCAGGCCGCCTTGTGTTGTAGCTAAAGTTCTCTTGATAACCCAGCAAGGAAATCACAGTAGCTGAGGATGTTTGCGGTAGTCCAAGAGAGAGTACTGGGGTAGACGGCCAATTAAAGATGAAAGCATACACATCAGTGCCGGTTGAACTATTTTTAGACGTATACCTGCAAATGGCAAAATATGCTATTATAAATTAAACCTTTACTGCTAGTCATAATGCTAGTGTTTTGATTTTACAATTCTTAAAGATCATAATGTTAAAATCTATTTTATATATACAGCAATATTATCAGATTATGAAATATTGTTGTGTAAGAATATACATATATACATATATATCTCAAAAGAGATTGCACACACTGCAGAGACATTTCACTGTTGAGTCATCCTAGGAAAATATTTTGTAAAATTCTTGAGAAAAGATTACGAACTACTATAGAACCCCAGCTAAGCGAAACACAACTTGTATTTAGGAAAAAACAAAGGATGAACAAATGCCATTTTTGTTCTTAGACAACTTATAGAAAAATCAATCGAATTTAATGAAACACTCTACTTAGCCTTTGTCGACCAAGAAAAGGCATTTGATAGAGTAGATAGAAACAAGCTGTGGGAAATCCTTAAACAATATGGAGTGAGTACACATCTAACAAACCTATGTAGAAGCTTATACAACGACAGTGAATGCATAGTGAGAGCAACTGGAGGACACTCAGAACCCTTCACCATAAGATCTGGAATACGACAAGGTTGTGTCCTGTCCCCTCTCTTGTTCATAACATATATAGACAACATAACGTAAAGAAACCAGCCAAACAGAGGCCGCAAGAATACCACATGACGAGAACACAGAAGAAGAACAATCTGCAAATCAAACCATTAGAGAACTCCTGTTTGCGGACGACCAGACACTAATATCAAAATCAGAAGCTGAATTATAAGATCACATGAATAGTCTAATCTAAACGAAATATGTAGGGAACATAACATGAAAATTAGCACAAGCAAAACATAGGTGATGACTATAACCAAATAAGAAAAAACAACAACAATTCACCTAAACGAACATCCCTTGAAACAAGTAAAGAGTTTCAAGTACCTAGGAAGTATAATATCATCAAATGGCAGATAAAAGACGAGATCGAAAATAGATGCAATAAGGCAAACCAACTCATTGGACAAATGGCACCAATACTAAAGAACAAACATGTATCAATAACTACTAAGAAAGCACTTTACAACACAATCTTCCTACCAACTCTATGCTACCAATGCCAAACCTGGACAATGACAGAAAAAGAGAAAAGAAAAATCACAACAACAGAAATGAGATTCCTGAGAAGAATACTCAACGTATCAAGAAGAGATAAGATCAGAAATGAAGAAATCAGGACTAAAGTGGGGGTTATAGCAGCACTAGATTTTATTAGAAAGCAGCAAGTCAAATGGTTTGGCCATGCAAGTAGGTTACCATTCAACAGCATACCACAACAAGCAATGATATACAGACCAGATGGAAACAGAGGAAGAGGCCGACCACGTAAACGTTGGACGGAGGGAATAGCAGAGTCCATGGGAATATCGATACATGAAGCCCATAATCGGGCACTCTCACGATGTTTATAACCTCGAAACCGCAAGGTACAAGAGGAACATGTTGAGATGAGATGAGACATATATTTTTCTGATTGTTTTCGTATATATTTATCTGTCTGCCTGTTTGTCTATCTGTCTATCTACTCATCTCTCTCTCTCTCTCTCTCTCTCTCTCTCTCTCTCTCTCTCTCTCTCTCTATATATATATATATATATATATATATATATATATATATATATATATATATATATATATATATATATATATATATATATATATAGGCAATTCATTGCCTTGCTTTCTCAGAAAAGTTTTAAAACTGTCTTTCATATGAGTTTGGTCTATCCTAAAATGGTACTTTCCTTCAGTTTTTAAGGATTGAGCCTCGGACTATACTGGTAAAGCTAAGTGAAGAAATATACCACTACATCACAAATATGGTCATCAATAGCTAGATTTTATATATATAAATCCTTAAAAACCGAAGGAAAGTACCATTTTAGGATAGACCAAACTCGTATGAAAGACAGTTTTAAAACGTTTCTGAGAAAGCAAGGCAATGAGAAGGGGAGTGTGTCATCCCACTTTACTACTGTGTTACCTAGCAAGTGTGAAGGTCTAATATTTCGTTCCCCTGCGACAGTACTTGTAATGAGAACGCCTTTATTTTTGCCAACTGTCAATCTTTCCATTAATGATAATTAATAATTGCTTTAAACTATTTGCAGAATCTGACAAACAATTTTTATTTCTTTGTTAAAAAGGAAAATTAACACACGAGACAGCAAATTTATATGTTCTCAGGTGTAAACGAAGTTGTAATGGATACGAATTCTAACAACATATAGATAATATATTTATACAGTACTGAAATAAATAACACATTACATACCAAACATCATTAGTCAGAGTATCATTCTGATATGTCCAAGGCTTTGAACTGTAGATGCCTTCACCGTTGACCTTTAGCCATGACCCCATCTGGCGGAGACGTTCCTCATAAATTGGAGAAATGTGTCCATGGCTGGGAGGCCCAACATTCATCAGCATGTTGCCTCCACAACTACAGACATCACAAACAGTTCCATCAATAGAAACGCCATTAATCATATCAGTATAGAAAGTAATTTGAGTAATTTGTGAGTGGGTGGCAGAGGATTGCATTCTAAAACATCGTGGGACATGGGTTTACATTTCTAGTAAGGTCATGTATATATCAGAGAACAACTCAATATCCTGGCCTGTACACTGTGTAGTTACTGCCCGTACAAACAACCTTTAACACTAAGACTGGACAAACCAGCCAAGACACCAGCAATGTACAGTATGTTGTAATGATAGTTTTACAGATAGTAAATAGCACAGATGTAACTTATGCTGCAGGTTCTTGAATGGGACATATCAATCTAGTGAACGTACAACAATTTCAGATAGGTCACACACTTCACACCGTCACGTTACGTGTGAGACGTAAGATTGTGCGTGATGGTGGAAATGACCATATGTTCACACGCATCCATTGTAGACGAACATTTAAAGCACGAATTGGTCTGATCAGTCACATTCGCTACCACAGTGGATTTTAGTTATTAAGCCTTTTTGAAGCACAATGTAACAAACTATCGTCTGTCTAGACGGCAAGATGCCAATATATAAAATATTGAACGCACAACAGAGAGAATTTTAGCAGTATACATGGCAATAATAATTAAAGTCTGTAGTAGCATATCTACAGCTGTCATCATTATCAAGTGTACTATCGCATAGCAAGGGCGATCATACTTCTCCATATCTAGCGGTTTCCAACGACATGTAGCAATTCGTGTGTTGATACGCTTCTGTACCATGATACAGGATTGTTTTATTTCGCTGTAGTCTTCTATCTCTCTGTCCACTAAACTTGACAGTTGTTACGATATATTCTTGTTTTTGTCTTTTCGTAATGTGGCCAAAATGTGTATTTTCGTAATGTGACAAAAACACATCTCTTAAACAAAAACACATTTCCAAATCAGGAACAAATCTCCAAAGCTTCTATAGATTATTTTGTTTGGTTACTAATTATTCAGAATTCGCAAACATATGTTAAATAAAACTGGTTGTACACGAATTGAATTCTCTAATATCGGAATATATGTCATGCAATATTTTGTTTTCTAACTTCCAATGAGAAAGACTTACTGCAAAAGAAACACACTTGACAGTAGTAACGAAAGTCTATGGTAACCCATCTACAAACAAACCTGACAGTAATAATGAAAGTCTATGGTAACCTATCTACAAACAAACCTGACAGTAATAATGAAAGTCTATGGTAACCCATCTACAAACATGCCTGGAAGTAATAATGAAAGTCTATGGTAACTCATCTACAAATATACCTGCCAGTAATAATGAAAGCCTGTGGTAACCTAGCTACAAACATATATACAACTAATGGTGATAATTAAAGTATGTAGGAACATATCTACAAACATACCTAGCAATGATAATGACAGTCTGTGGTACCCTATATACAAAAATACCTGACAGTAAACATGAAAGTCTATGGTAACATATCTATAAACATACCTGGCAGTAATAATGAAAGTTTGTGGTAACTTATCTACAAACATACAAGTCGCTTAAAATTCGACAGGGTCGACTTCATTGCACTAGTTTCTATCCCATATGGGTCAGTCTCTTTCCGCAGAGCGGAAAGCGTCGCACAAAGCACGAACTTCTTAGCTCCAGCGAGGACCCTCAGGAGTCTCCGAAAAAATACACCCGTGAACCGAAGGACGCGGCTCTGAAACGAACCCACAACCTTCGGAGCCCGAGGCAGACGGCTTTACCACTTCGCCACAGAGACTCATCTACAAACATACCTGACAGTGGTAATGAAAGTCTGCAGCAACTCCTCAATGGTCAGAAACTGAGACAAAACAGCATTCCTTCGGAACCCCCATGAGTGCCTATCAATGGTCATGGCATTTTCCCACTTATGCTTCTGAAGAACTCCTGTAACAGACAATTTGCAGATGTCTCGTTAATGTATGTATGAAACAATCTTGCTAAAACTAGTTCTGGCACCTGTATACACAGCTTCCTTTAACATGAGTATCTAGCTCACGTAGTGTGCTTGAAATTGGTTTGTGTAAATGTCCCTATTTTCTTGGCTCCGTGGCGAAGGTGTGTTACGGACACAGTTCGTAATCTCGCATACCTGCGTTCGAAACACAACTACGAGCGATTTGGCAACAGACCGTCTTAAGTTGGTTTTTAACGAAATGGTATGGTTGCCGGTCGTTCAGAAAGCAATGACAAGCTACTGAACGTAAACTTGCCCAGAGATCACAACAGAAAAAACAAAAATGTTGGTGTTGACTGTGACGTCATGTAAAGGAAACGCAACAACCTTAACCTATTCTCTTACCTTTGGCGAAAGTAGGTAACACAAAGATCCCGTTTTTACACTCCATGAGGCGAATTGGGCGTGTGGTTTTAGCCCCACATATTTTATAGACCAGTCGGCACATGCGCAGTGATGTAGTTAATTTCACGCTATCGCCTTTACTTCCCAGGACGTTTCATGGTATCCACTGTAGGCTGGCCTGATCTGAAAGCCCTGGCCAATTTAAAATGGGCCTCGATGCGAATTTGAACCCATGACCACCGCGTGGTCTCTTAGCCACATCGTTAAAAACTGCGAAATGTCTGAAAAATGCAAAAGATATGAATGCAGTCACTAAATCATAGCTTGACTCTTGCACCAGGATAACTGAAGCAGAGCTGATCAACATAGTACGGCACCACAAAATGGGGCTTGGAAGCATTTTGCATCTCGGCTAACTGGTTGAGAAAATAGGAATCAAAGAGGGACAGCAAAACTGGCGCTAAAATTCACAATGATGTGTCCGCCGAAAAGCACAAATACCACGGATTCACTGACAATGGGTAGAATACAAACATCGTGCTTCGAATAAATGGAGAGTGAAGTAAATAAACAACAATGTATTGACATAATAATATAGTGTTAGAAAGACTCCAGAAGCAACGTAACTTTAATGATTAATTAATTACATGATTTCTCATCATCATCATCATCATCATCATCATCATCATCATCATCATCATCATCATCATCATCATCACCACCATCATCATCATCATCATCATCATCATCATCATCATCATCATCATCATCATCATCATGTACCTGACAACTGGGATAGGTATTCATGCATCTCTACAAATCGGTGTTTTGCATCAATGCCACTGATGATATTTTTCCGTGCCACAGTCCCAATTCATGCAGCACCCTTTCGCTCGGTCTGCCCGTGCTTTTCCTACCTCTGATCTTTCCCGTCGTCTAATTATTCATTAGAGAATCATTTTTCACCAGAGGTGTCATTGTTGAAATGATTTCACAAGCGTGCCTTGGCTGACAGGGCACACTAAGGTGTCATGGTTGGGATGATTACACAGGCGTGCCTTGGCTGACAGGGCACTCTGAGGTGGCCTGACTAATGTGTAGAAGTATATTACGTTCAGTTTCACCTTGGCATAACTACACGCCTACTGTCTGAACTCCCTGACCTAGACGATCAAAACCAACGGGAAGCCTCGCGAAGTAATGAACTACAGATTCTTATGGCAAACAACTAAATTGTTTCCTATATTTGAAAGCAGATATTATTACTATTTCATGGCAGAAAGATTATATTTCCACTTTTCCTATGACATAAAGTGCACAATAACAATACATCATTATGGAAAGTTGGTATTAATAAATTACCAGCATAGAAAGTGGGTATTAATAATATACTATGATGAGAAGTGTGTATTAACAATATACCGCGTTAGAAAGCGGAAATGTAACAACTCTTTCTGGTAGAAAGCAAGCCTAGTGTAAACAAAGCGCTAATGGCAGAAAGCAACACAGATATCGACCATCAATGGTAGTAGGCAACAATAATACAGCTCTTCTGTGGTAGACAACAGGAGTTATACTGCTCTTTCATGATATAAAATGGGTACTATACCATGATAGAAAATGGGCACAATACCATACTATAAAACGAGTATTACGCTCATGATAGAAAATGGGTACTATACCCATGATATAAAACGGTAGGATAACCGTTGTTCTATGGCTGAAATAATCAGTAATACTGCTCTTCCATGATAGACAGCAACAGTATTAATGCTCTTCCATGTTGCAAATTGGGCGTTACTGCTATACTATGATAGCAAATGTAAGTATAACTGTTCTTTCATGGCAGAAATCTGTAGCAATGTTGCCCCTCTCATTCATGATGAAAAGTATAGTACCACTCTTCCGTGGTAGAAAGCAGCAATATTACCGCACTTTCTTGTAGTATAACAGAATTAGTTGTTACCATGGACAATAAAATGAGAAAAGAATAGTAACACTGTGACCCATCACACATGTCGCAAGAAGGGGCTAAGAAAGGTTGGGCTTAGGACAGGCTACCCATCACTTAGAAAAATTCAGCCACAAAATCCAACCAGTCATGAACTAGTAACATAAATAAAAAATAATAACTCATCCAACCAAGAGGAAAGGGAGCTCTTCTAGAAGTGCTGTGATGAGATATGGAGAAATCCACAAGGAGCCTGGATCGCTGATTAACTTCCTTTCACTCAGGACATATTATAAAGAGAATATAGACAGAGTTCCCGGAGATAGCAATTAATAGATTGGCGAGACTTATCGCCCACCTGATTTAAGTGCGTGGGGCGACACTGTGAGATGTAGATTTCATGTAGAATGCTTTTATATCTGCCCGAGCTTGTTTGTTCTGTGAACTGCATGTTCAGAAAAACGTCGGACAGCTGGTTGCTGAACAGGCTGGTTTTGCCGTATGCAGTAATGTGTGTGCAACTGCCGTTTTCTAGTGACTGCTACTTCCATCGAGGATGAATTGTAATTTTAATGGTGAACTGTTGTGTTGGCATTCCGACAGCGGCTTTATGCATGGATGCCTGTGCATGTTGGTGCATGATAAAGCAGACGTGGTCGGGGGGAATATTGAGGTCGGAGCACGTATAGGAATGTCCCAAGTGCTGTGATGTAGGTTCTGGTCTCAACTCAACTCAGCTCAGTGGGTAACAGAAACCTTTATTTCTATTACAATGATACATTTAACTACTGACAGTTACATCTCTGTACAACAATCTCCTATGTTTTCTATGTTTACTCTGCGTTCATGAGACAAGTTCCCATGACGCTCAGTGAAGGAAACTATCAAAACAGAAAGACACACAACTGACTTAACAATGACTAAATGAATATGTACAGAGCACTTGTGTTTGCTAGAAACCTTGATTGGTTTTCTATATTATTTACAAGGCAATTGCATATCATTTACACGACTTCGCAATCAATCCAAGCATTTATTTGCCGTTTGTGAGTTTCTAGTCATGTTTACGTTCAGAAGTTCGTGATTTCTGTTTAGAAGGCTGGCTCTCATTCTGCAGTAAACTATTAGTTGTCCAGCAAGGTTTGCTTCCTTCACTGTCCTCCTCTTCTCCCGAATCTGCCCCAGACAGTCTCTTTTTCTTTCTCCTTCTCCTTCTTCACCACTTCTTACACCCCTACTCTTCTTTTGCTTCCCGCATCTTCTTTTTCCTCCGCTTTGCCATGCTTCGACAACAACAGAAACCTGATACAAATTTGGTCATCATGTGAGATTGCCGCCCACGCTTATCGGCATGACACGTGATAAATGAACGTCACATATTTCCTATTCTTAGTTTTCTTTCCATCGCCACCCCATTTCCCTATCTCATCGTTTCTGCTCCTTTAATGATCAGTTTCCCATGCTATGTAGACTAAACTAAGAGATAGTTTCCCCTGTGGATCCAATCACCAGTAGAAGGTCCTCAAGGGTGTCCCACAGTTGTTCTTTCACTTTCATCTCCAGGAGCCATGTTTGAACTCCCAAGTCACCAATGAGATTATTCCTTTTGTTTGTCGTATCCGTAGGTTTTCGTCCATTCTTTAAACATTGCACTAAGTAAAAGTTGAGCATAACCTGCGATTTGAGGGGACACAATTCTGTAGAATTTCGCCAGCAACATTAAATGTGCGAAGACAGAAGTAAGACTCACTGGGGTTGAACTTGTCACCACACGTGTACACATCACCGTGATGGCAGGAGCAGTTCTTTCCCCACCGGTCATTGACTACCACGGTATCCTTGACTGGGCTGGAAAGCATAAGAAAAACTGTTGATTATTACTTGTTACTTATAAATATTTAGGTCGGCATGACTGAAGGGATTGACATCATCAAGTGAATTACGTTGCATTTTCATCAAGCCTGTGGCTCAATACATTCGACATCCACCAGTTTGACTTTCTCCAATCTACTTACAAGGCTGCAGGCTTGTGTCTCTCTTCGTCTGGTTCCCATCCCTTGACCTGGAAGACATAGGAGACTACCAGTAGATGCGCTAACGTCGACAGAGCTGTAGAAACATCGAAACACACAGTGCATGCCCCTCTAATACTTGTCTGTTGACACGAAGCATTGCCAGTGATCATCCTCTTTATATATTTTTTAAAATGTTCAGTATAAGGCTGTGTACTTCAGCGTCTTGGAGTGGACTACAGTGACTTGCACGCTAGCCTGTCGCTCCGACAGCCATGTGTTCAAATCTCCATGGAGACGATTTTTAAAATTTGACGTAGGCGCTCCGGTCAACCCATACTAAACGGTACCAAGAAGTGTTGTGGGTAGTAAAGGCAGCCAGCGTGATGTTGACCACATCATCCACTGCGTGCCGATTGGTTTATGTAAATCTGGGACTGCCAACAAATACGCCTGAAGGCATTGACACGTGTCCTTTACTTTAGCCTTCATTCCCTAGTGGATTTAATATTTATAAATCGATCATCACTGTCAGGGGCTTTATAATATTTTATTACGTTGTGTCTCAACAAGTATAAAGAGAGAATATATCACCATCATGCAGCATGTCCTTTAGAGAATGTCCTCTCGTCAATACCTGTCGAAGTCAATAGATCTTTAGCCATCGCCCTTGCCTCGGGCACCCTCATGCGAAAAGTGTCTGCAATGTCCTTTTGTCCATTTTCATGCTCGTCGACTCCTGCCTTTTCTTCCAGGGGCCAGGCATTCTATCTCTCCTCCTCCCTCCAAGCCTCTGTGACTCTTGTTATGGCCTTAGTATTTCAGTTTCCGAGACATGATACGGTTCATGAGGTAATTTTCTTCGACGAGCGCGAGTCAATAAGTAAGTCACACAGTTCTGTGGGATGACAGGTAAATGTAGGTGGTGTTTTCTAAAGGTGTCATTAGGTGACAGCAACATCGAACTTTATATTCCCGTTCGTCAGTTGGCACTAGGTAGCTCATGAGCATGCACAGTGCATAAAGAAAATTGCGACTGTACTTACGGAGTGTACAACCAAAGAGCAACGTGCTATTGTGCGTTTTTTGTGGGCAAAAGGACTGCCTGCAAACGACATTCATAAGGAAATGCTTCCTGTTTATGCTGACAAATGTTTGTCCCGTAAAGCGGCGCATAGCTGGGTAGAAAAATTTATCAAGGACGCGCTAAAATTGTTGATGAAATCCGATCTGGTCGTCCTGTTGAGATTGCAACAGAAGCATCCGTGCAGCGGGTGGAGGAGATGATTAGAGGTGACAGGCGAGTAACGATAGACTGTAGCATCTGCACTAGGGTGCTCACGTGGCTCAGCATA
>JACEFZ010015485.1:450000-537500 GCA_014155875.1 Cepaea nemoralis
TTTAAGAGCATGCATCTTTCCCTTTGCAACATAAACCTCTGAAGACCAGGACATTTACTAAACAAGCTGAACAGCGCATAAATGCCTTTTAATATAAATGTTATAGACGATTTCTAAGAATATCTTGGATACAGAAAAGAACAAATGCATCCATACGACTGAATATTGAAGAAGGTTGGCTATTAATGACGATAAAACAATGAAAATTGAAATAGTTTGGTCACTTGAAACGTCATGAAAGTTTGGAGAGAACAATAATGGAGGGGTATATGTACGGGAAGAGAAGAAGAGGAAGGTCAATGAGAAGTTGCGCAGGTTATGACATATGATCTTTAGATGGATGTTTCAGACACGGGGTATCTTGCTTATGACCGAGAAGTTTTCCGGAGGGTTGTTATGGGAGCCAGGTTCTGCAAAAGACATGTTACTGAATGAATGAATGAGGGATACAGGATCTGGAGACATTACACTTCCCTGTTCCACACCTCTATTAATTGGCTGATATTGACCTTCTTCATTATCAATCTTTATGGTAGCTTGTTGTTTCCAACATTTATGTTTTACAAGTCTAAGGCCTTTACATTCAATTTGTAGATCTTCAAGATTCTTCATCATGTTGACATGTCTTACTTTATCGAAAGCCTTTGCGTAGTCGAAGATATAAGTCTTTGTTTACCTCTATCGAACGCTTGATTAATTTTCACAGCAAGTACGCAGCATTTTCCGCACCGTGGCCTACTTAGAACCCAAATTGTTCTTCGCCTATTTCAAGTTGTATTTTCTTCCCAACTCTTTGCATGCTGATTCTTAGCAAAATCTTCGTGATGTGGCTCATTATGCTGATTGTTCGATGTTGATCGTATAGCAAGGCTCCTGATTTATTTTGGAATGCTATAAATACAGATTCATATGATTCAGGAGGTATATTTCGCCAGTATCATATATTGTGTTCAGCAGCTGACGTTTCGATCATAATAATCTATTTCAGGAACAACACAAACAGATTGAAAGAAAAACCTGAAATTTGAAAGTTTAATAACAAATTAAAACAAACAGACAAAGTATAGGTATGGAATGTTGCGAGGCCATTACACACATTCACAACCTTACTAGCAACGAAGTATGTGTAATGACCTCGCAACGTTTCGTACCGTGATCATGATCGAAATGTCGATTCGTTGTGTCGCAGCATAACTTAATTTTATCTTATTGTGTGTGTGTGTGTGTGTGTGTGTGTGTATGTGTGTGTGTGCGTGCGTGCGTGTGTGTGTGCGCGTGCGTGTGTGTGTGGTTATTGCTATTGATTTCCCCCCCCCCCCCCATCCTCCCGCCAACTGTGATTTACGTTTGTCGTATGTGTTCGTTGTAAAGTGTGTATACGGTGTCTGTGCTTATTATCTTTCACTTTTTCGCCGGAATTACACATATCTGTGTTTATTTTCTTCTACTACTACTTCTACTGCTGCTGCTACAACTACTACTACTACTTCTATTACTAATATTGCTGCTACTACTATCGCTACTGCTACTAATGCTACTTTTGCTTCTACTGCAGCTGCTGTTACTCCTGGTACTACTACTGCTACTGCTACTACTACTGCTGCACACTACTACTATTACATCGATTACTACTACTACTACTACTACTACTACTACTACTACTACTACTACTACTACTACTACTACTACTACTACTACTACTACTACTACTACTACTACTGCTGCTGCTGCTGCTGCTTCTGTCATTGCAACAATAACTACTACGCCCCCCCCCACCCCTTTTAATGTATTATTTTACCTTTTCTTCTAGTCTTTTCATATTTGGCCCACAGTAATAAGATATGAGAAGTATTCTAGAAAGCGTTCTGGCTGAAAACTACATTTAAATATTCTTACCAACAATATCTCGGTTTGGACCAACAGCTGCTGAGTTCCAGTTAAACGAGTATTTAGAGGGCCAGTTGGTGAAACCTTCATGGTGTTTGCTGACAAATACAATATATCTGCAGACAAAGACAATATTTTAATAGCTTAGATCCCTACTTTATGGTACAGTGGATAGTGCCTCACGTGCACGGTGGTTTACGATTCAATCACCTATTGTGACAAGGTAAGGTGTTTCATATAGTACAACTGTGGGGTTGACTCAATCTTAAAATATGGGAACCGATAATATTTAGGATTTTATAGGAAAACGGAAGACAGCAACAAGACAGCTGATCACTTCACCTCATTTTGCTGTAATGTACAAAGATTAGTCTGGTTGTAGTACAAAGGTAGAGGCCAAGAAATGAATTGGCCAACTCATCATAAAGGCATGGTCTAGTATGTGTACAATTGTTAGCAACCATCCCCTTACAGCAGCAACTGCTAGGTGACCTTAAACTTGGCATAGGTTTACAAATGCTGGCTCTATAACATTATCCATTACATAACTATATCTACAAACTTCTAAGTGCCAATAGATACCCGTTCGTGTCATTGATACAAATAACATGATAATGAAAGCTACGTGAGTGTTCCATTGATAAACAGCAGGAAACCTGACCTGTTCAACACGGCGTGACTTGATACAGTCAGCTATGATATGTCTTAGCTGCTTGATGACGATGATGACAGGAACTTCGTTGCAACATTGCAAGAATAGTATTGTACTGACTGCTACTGTTGCTGAATCTGTCAAATACACTGCTGTAAAATTAAGCATACTTACGAATGAATACTTTGTGAAATTTACAAACTGCCAACTGAAAATCGGCCACAAACAGGACAGACATTTAAATATAGAGGAAACAGAACATTAGCCACACCCTGCAAGTACTGAATGAATGGAACAGCAGAGACAACGAATGCAACCTTGTATGCAACTGACACACAAGCTGTAAAACAAAGATAAGATGCCATGTTGTCACATATTCACCCGGGTAAACCTCAGTTAGTTAGTTAGTTAGTTAGTCTTTCCTCTTCAGCCTAAGTCGGCGCATAGGGCAGAAGTGATGGCTCTCCATGTAAGCAAAAGATTGTACAACTACCGTGGTAACACTGAAGCACGTGAGAATCTGTTCTGTTTATTTATTTTAAATGGAGTAATTTTCTTCTTCTTCTAGCGTTCGTTTTTTGTAATGTTTGCACCGACAGAAGAGTTCTCGTGATGTAGTCAACAGGTCTTGGAGCTCCACTTATGTTCCACAGTTTTGAATGCAGTGCCTGTCTCATTAGGCCAATTTCTTTATTAAATTTTAAACTGTTTTTCTGTAGTATGCACCTGACGAGATGCATCTACATATTCCAGGTAGTAAATTGTGCAATATATTGTTTGTGCCTTCATTATTTACAAATAAAAATGTTTTCATGATGGTTGGTGTCTTTGATAAATCTATTTTTCAACTGTGATTTCCCTCGGCTTAAATAATTTAATTATAAAATATAAGTATATTAGAGTTCAAAACTAAATTAATAAATTCAACTAAGCACTGCCATACTTTGCCCCTGAACTTTGGAAAAGTTCTGCCCATTCGGAAGCTACGAAAAATTCGGCGGTGAAATCTTTGGCAAAGTCAGCGTATGTAAAATCAGGTCTGTAATTTGCCGCCATGAAATCTACGACGTCGGGTGTTTGCTGTCCCTGCCATCTCCACCAGAACCATTCTGAGTTAAAACTAGGCACTGAAAACACACCCCAGTGAATGAATATTCCTAGCTTTGCTTCATCGTACCAGCTGGGAAGTGGCCTGGAATCGAGAGAGTCCCAATTCGGTTCATAGCATAAGGCATTCTGTATTAACAGGCCAAAAGCCAGCTTGATGAATAATCTCACCACAAACGATGTCATTATAGTTTCATATCTAACAAAATACGAGTCGCGTGAATTTATAACCTACTATAATGTCACGTGGTAATGTATCATGTGATATCTTTATATAGTAACCGACAATGGTTCTCACTTAATATAGAGCACGATTAGGTAAATTTAAACAACATTAGCTTCTTGCGTCTAAACCAGTGTTTCCCAACCTTTATTGTGCCATGCCCGACCTAAGCCTTTCTAAAATTCTTATTTCCCCCCCCCCCACCCCCCCCCCCCCAATTTATACATAATTTCTAATATTCAAAAATTGAAATGCTCACTAAAGAAACTTGAATTATAGGTTTTAGGAAGAAATCACTAGGACATTATTGAGCAAACACAGCAAGTAAATTTTCAAAAAATATAATGGAGAACAGAAATTCAAGCACAAAATAATTTTAATGAATGATTTTTCTATATTATTTTAATTATTAGTAATTATTTATTAATTTAAATTTGTGAAATCCTTGTCACAACGACCACTCACTCGTTGGGGCAAAATTTAAAATACAACTTAAAAGAGCTTTCTATACTAAACCATTGAGGCTACACCCAACATATAACAGAGAAAAACTACAAGAAATTACAGTCAAAGAGAAATTTTCAGATGAAATAAAATGTAAACTTGAAACTCTACAAAACCCATTGGAGGAAAGCGTTGACCAAACTTGGTTGAACATCAAGAATATAATTCAAACCACCGCATAAGAATGTCTCGGTGTGTTAACCATGCATAGAAAGAACAGATGGTTCAATCAAAAATTAGAAGAAGCAGTCATTAGGAAAAAGAGTGCTAGACAGTTATGGTTAAATGACATCAATAACATTCAAAATGAAGAGCAATATAGAACTGAATGTAAAGAGGCTACAAAAATAGTTCGGCAGAGAAGCGAGAATATATGAGCAATATAATCAACGATATGGAAACTAATCACCAGAAAACGAATCCAGAAAGTTTTTTAAAGAACTGAAGTCAATGAAACGAGGGCACCAACACAACACATATGGTTGCTAAAATCAAATGCGCTATCTCGCAACACCAAGATCACAATATACAAAACACTGATCAGACCAGTTGTGCTGTATGGCTCTGAAATCTGGGATACCACTGAAGGAGACTAAGCATTGTTACAAACCTTTGAGAACAAAGTCTTAAGACGCATCTTTGGACTCATTAGGGATACACAAAGTGGAGAGTGGAAAAGAAGAAGCAACAAAGACATTTATGATCTGTTTAAGTCCCCGCTAATCACAGGTATCATGAAGGTTAATAGACTGCAATGGCTGGGGCATATAGAAAGAATGGAATCCTTTGCAGGATGCACAGGGAAACAAAACTCGCTTACACTCAGGAAATAAATGACCGTAGACCCCGAGGTAGACCAAGAAAACGGTGGAGAGATAATATACATACAGACCTACAAGCACTTGGAATCAACGACTGGCAAGAGAAGGTCAACCAGAGAGACGAATGGAGATGGCTTGTATCTGCAGCAAAGAACCTCAATGGCTCGGAATGCTGAAGAAGAAGAAGAAGAAGAAGAAGAGGAAGAAGAAGAAGAAGAAGAAGAAGAAGAAGAAGAAGAAGAAGAAGAAGAAGAAGAAGAAGAAGAAGAGATCCTTGTGCTTGATGCTTGCTGCAAAGAGATTTTATGTCCGGTTCCAATTTAGTTAACTTCAGTACTCAAGTCTCCCGTTTTGTTATTTATATGCAGCCGATTTCTTCCATTTTCGAATTGCCCCCCCCCCCCCCCCCCCCCCCCCCCCCCCCCCCCCCCCCCCCCCCCCCCCTTAACAATCTAATTGCCCCCCTGTGGGGCGTAGGCCCCACGTTGGGAAACACTGGTCTAAACAGTAAAGTGTGAATGAAAATTCAGTTAGGTAGAATGTTACATTTACTCTCCATTATTATATGACTCAAAAGTACTTTATGCATAATTTCTAATCGACATCACGGCATTCGGGACAATCCCATACACGCACCGCGTCAATCGCAGCCAGAAAAGTTCACATGCTGATCACATTATAGAGAAATGTGATGGACTGTCTACGTCTGATTTCTTTAATAAGTTTATGATTTTAATGTGTTTCTTATAGGACTTTCTCATTCGTTTTCTTTTTTCTGGCCGTCCATAATATTCTTTGCATATTGCCTAGAAACAACATTTCCACTGTAATTAGAAATGTCTCAGCTTGTCTGCTTTTCTCCAAGTTTCACATGCATTAAAAAAAAAAACGTCATTACTGTACATAATAGGTGCAATGCAACAGAAGAAAATAAATAGGCAGCATAGACGAACAATGACAATTCTAAATGAGACATCAAAGAAAATGATGCCAGAAATAAAGAAGACTGCGAAAACTAAATTTATGACTGAGAAAATTCTACAATCGATGGAAATGAGAAGAAAAGGTAACCAAAGTCAAGATGAAATGTTATATTTAGTGTATATATGAATTGGCAAGTGATATACTTATTTCACTTTTGCTGTGGTGGCCTATTCAAAGCTAGGCTTATAAAGGAAACAATAATAGGTTAAAAACTGCTCCGTTAGTTTGCTACAGCTCATGTGCAGAAATGTGATCTTTGTTCAGCAAATAAAAGCATATCCTCACGAAGTGCATCGAAAATTAATCTTATATTTGCAGAGCATTCAAAACACACTGCATTAGTTCAATAGACAGAAAAACCATACTACTAACCGAAGGACTGGGAAACTTAAGAAATACAAACAGACAAGGGGGAAGGATATCTAGTAAAGCTAGAAAGTAAACTTGCATAAACAGGTATAATGTTACTTTACATACCTTGGAAAATATTAAGCAGAATCATTCTGGAGAAACTAAGAGATGCCACTGACAAACAGTTAAGGGAGTAACAGGCAGGCTTTCGACCAAATAGATAATTCATCGAACAGACAGTCACATTTCGCGTTGTAATAAAGCAAAGCAGCAAAATGAAAAATGATTCGCCACTTTGGATTTGTGGATCATGAAAAGGACTTTGATAGCACAAATAGACAATCTTTTTGAAAAAAATGATGAGGCATTAAATTATGAAATCCCACAGAAAATCGTTAACTTAAAAAAGACAACAAATAAAGACAAGAGCTGCAGAGTTCTGCACAAGGAAAAAACTAACAGATGCTCTTCTTCCTATATAGCGATGTAATAATGAGAGAGAGAGAGAGAGAGAGAGAGAGAGAGAGAGATAGAGAGAGAGAGAGAGAGAGAGAGAGAGAGAGAGAGAGAGAGAGAGAGAGAGAAAATGAGAGATCGAGATCAAAGAGAAGTCAGGAATACTAGTTTGAGGTTATAATGATTGATTGATTGATTGATTGATTGATTTAAGAACCGACATCACAGCATTCGGGGCATTCCCATAAGCGCTCCGTCCCCATCCTCAGAAGCCAGCGAAGAGTTTGGAGGTTATAATATAAACAATATACGCTATGCAGTATTTGTGACGGATAACGCACAAGACCTACACAATTTGTTGGACATTATAATATCAGAGAGTGCAAAGAAAGGACTCGCCGTGAATATCAAGAAAACAGTAACAATGGTGATATTAAAGAAAATGGTGACATCAAAATGTGACATAGATATAGAAGGGAAAATTCTTAATAACGTGGATACTTTTAACTATCTAGGGGCGTTTATAACATCAGATGGAAGATATACAACAGAGATTAAGAGCATAATAGGGCAAGCAAAAGCAGCACTATCACTGAATGTAAGAAAGAGAGAGATGGAATGCTATATAGAACCAATTTTGCTGTTTGGCAGTGAATCTTGGAATGGAAATGAACAAATTAAGAAGACCTTATAGCAACAGAGATGTGGTTCTTGAGACGAATGTTGCGAATCCCTTGGACTGCCAGAATAACTAACAAGGTTTGCCTAACAGAAGCTAATGAAACTAGAACACTATACACAACAATAAGAAAGAGACAAACATATTTCTTTGGTTATGTGATAAGAAGAGAAGCAGTAGAGAACATCGTAACACCTGGAAAGATCGAGGGGAAGAGAGGCAGAGGCAGACCAAGAGAAATGATGCTGGATGGATTGACACGGCGGCATGGAGGAATATCATCAGCAAAGCTGATCTAGAAGACCAAAATTCAAGATTTGTAGAGAGGCTGGCAAGGCACTTGATAATGATGAAGATATTGCTGTCTCTTGAGTTTAAATTTAATTTAATCTATTAGCAGAAGATGATCTGCATCAGAAACCTGCGTCTCTAAAAACATTCACGTGATGTAGAGATGATTTACATTTCATGTTGATTCAGATGTGGACAATGTTATTTTTTTTTTTTTTTGGGTGAGGATCACATTACTTTATGCATTTTTCATGTGAAAAACGTTCCACCTATGACGTATTGATTTACTGAGTATAAATGATAGAATAACTCTCAATTTTCTTTCATTATATCACACACACACACACACACACACGCACGCACGCGCGCACGCACGCACGCACGCGCACACGCACACGCACGCACACACACACACTGCAGAGTTATTTATGCTTTCTACAACTGTCCTCACAATCATTGTGGGGAGCTTGTTGGCAGAGGTACGATTCATGACTTTGTTGAGAAACACCCATGAAGAGTTTGTTGGCAAAAGTGAAATTCACAACTTTATTGTCAAGCGGTCACCTTGGGTGTTTGATAGGGACACAAACTAAGACATCGATGACCTACTTAGTAGCGAACCCTGCTTCTGCACCACTTCTGTTATCATTGTATTCCAATCGACACACTCTGAATGCTTCGTAAATACATTTTTAAATGAATGCAGTACGTTGTGAGTATGTACAGATACAAGAAGTCCCTTTCGAGACGATTAGAAATAATATTTAGTTTTTGTCTTATATCTCTCAAGGATAATAACGTTAAATGTTTTTATTCACAGTATCATAATCACCATATGCCACGCCGACAAGCATTGAAATCTCACACAATGTGAAGAATCTTCAATGAGATCCGTGTTTCTTCCCCTCTTATGCCATTCTGTCAAGGCATTAAGGTATTTATGTCTTTACTTTCTACTTCTTCTGCTAAGCAATAATTTTACGTTCAGGAGATTGGAATGCTTACTGAACGACCGACGCCTATATCATATAAATCAATGCAAGGTGGTCTCATTCCAAATCTCCCCCAACTGATTTCGAACCCTCTACTCGGTATATAACGTAAACGTGAAAGCATTCACTGCCCCGGGGTCAAAGCGATGTGATGTGTAAAGTGAAACAAACCGATTTGTGGAGACGATTTGTAGGAATTGAAACAAACAAGTGAAGACACACGTACACGCCTTAACACATTCAGGGCCGGTGGATAGAAATGACTGTGTGAAAATGAACTGGAAGACTTTGAGCAGATGGGGCATGAAAGATGCAGGACAGAACGGAAGACACCTGGCTGACTTTTAGGAAAAATATGATTGACATTAGACACAATTCCCACAAGCCCATCTTCAATGTCTCAATGTCTATCGTTCACAGAGATGTCCACAATGTATGTGTCACTGCCATAAAGTTGTATTATTCCGACAGCTCAGTCAAACTCAGAATGAAAAGCCGTATAATCAATACATTAGGATGTATCCATCGAGCTGGAATCAATAATGTTATCGATGGTACCGTTTCATTCATCCATTACCAAATACCCAGTAATTGAAATCTGTTGTGGGTATGTGAAGTGTTAGGATCATCCCCATTTCTTTAAGCCTGAGTGCACCGGAAAATCTGGCCAATCTTTACCCCTCACAGTGAACGGCGAGT
Organism: Cepaea nemoralis; assembly: GCA_014155875.1. Lineage (NCBI taxonomy): Eukaryota > Metazoa > Mollusca > Gastropoda > Stylommatophora > Helicidae > Cepaea > Cepaea nemoralis. The sequence goes on from JACEFZ010015485.1 coordinate 459,647, forward strand.
GCTGGAATCGAAGCCTCCCCAGACTGCTCTATTATCATTGTCAGTCAAGCTTCCTGACCGTTACACCATCACACACTCAGTACTCTCCCTTTATGTTTCTTTATCTATATTCTGTGTGTCTCTTTATGTACAATGATGCATTTTTGATTAGGACTGTTTATGCTGTTCCCACAGAAAGTTATACAGATCGAAACGTCGGATTTGATTGTTGTGATTTAACCTATTAATTACATATTTTATATACCTATGAAATCAGACAAAGCATCTGGTCCACACAATATCATAAGAGAAATTGTCAACGCCGTAGAAGAAAATGAAACCGGCTATGTCACTAGGTTGATAAACATAGATTTACCTCCCATGTAAACCTGTGTTTGAAATCCCGAAGAAAACGGGAGCCTTAGCACGTGATCAGCATTGAACATAATGAGCTACATCACAACGATTTTGATAAGGATCGTTATGCGGAGGGTTAGGAAGTCATACGAACAGAAATTGGGGAAGAATAATATGCCGTTGAAGAATGCACGGGTACACTCAATGCAGTGCATTTGCTGAAAATAGTAATAGAGCGTTCGATAGAAGTAAAAAAAAAAAAACAACCTACCAATATCATTGTTTCATTGACTACCCAATTACTTTCTATTGAGTAAGACACACCGATAAGATAAAAAGCTTGGAAATCGTAAAACATATGGGAAAGACCTTAGACTTGTCAAGAACGTATATTAAAAACAAGTTGTCATTAAAATGTTTTGAAGTGTGTCAAAAGCAGCCAACCAAGAGACAGAGATATTCTGTATCCATCCATCATGTGCCATGCCGGTAAGCGTGGGCGGTCATGTTCTGCCATCTCACTCGATCACCAGAGTCGTGGATCAGCTCCGTGTTTCTGTCTCGACCATGCCACAAGGCCAAGCCATCCAGGTACTTGCTTCTAGGTCTTCCCCTTGGTCTGTTCCCCTCGATCTTACCAGTTGTCACCAAATTCTCCAATCCATTTCTTCTCATAACATGCCCAAAAAATTTTGACTGTCTACGTCTAATTTCTCTAATCAATTTACGATCTTCATTTGTTTCTTGAAGGACTTGTTCATTGGTCTTTCTGGCTGTCCATGGTATTCTTTGCATTTTCCTCAGAAACCACATCTCTACAGCCATCATTTGTTTTTCAGCCTGACTGCTCATTGTCTACGCTTCACATCCATATAAAAGTACAGGTTCAATGTAGCATCTCAACACTCTTTTTCTCGTTTCAACTGACATCTTTTTATTGGTCAATATGTTTTTCATCTTGCTAAAGGCTACTTTTGCCATGGCGATTCTTGTTCTAATCTCTTCAAGACATCTCCCATCAGATGTTATTACTGTTCCGAGATAATTGTACCTGCTCACTTGTTGAAGAATATTCCCATTTACTTGTATATTACATTGTTGTATTTCGTCCTTCCTAGTGACGACCATAATCTGTGTCTTTTTACAATTTAATTCTAACCCTAGTTATTCACTGTGTGTAACAATCGCATCTACTAAATTTTGCAGGTCCTGTTCATTGTCTGCAATCAAGACTGTATCATCTGCATATCTAACGTTATTGATGCATTGTACACCAATGTTGATTCCTTCCATATCTTCAATATTTCTGAAAATACTTTCACTGTACAGGGAAAACAGATCTGGAGACATTACACATCCCTGTCTCACACCCCTTTTAATAGGCTGATATTGGCTTACTTCATTATATATTCTGTATATAGTGAAAGTATTATAAAATATTCAGAAGCCAACATGTTCAAAGTATGTGACATTTTCAGTTTCTTTATATCTGATTGTGAATTGTGTTAGACAGTTGGTTTTATCCGTGAACATGTTTTAGTCAAGTTCAGAAAAATATATAGATAGCGATACGGCAGACGTGGCCAGAGCCCTGTAACAACATGTGTACAATGTGGAAGAACACATACATCATTACAGTCTAGAGAGAATGGTGCCGTAGGGAGTGACCAGAGGATCTGGCCAACACTCAATACTGCGATTAAGGACCAGACAAATGCATAACACTGGTCTACACACATTTTGGTGACTAAAATTTATAGCTGTTCTTGGGTAATTTTGTGTTGCTGATTCCAAAAATGTAAACAGATTGTTTTTTCTATCAGCTCTACTTTTTGAGATAACTAAGAATGGCCTTCTTAGTAGGGCAATTGTTACGTACAAGCCTAGAGTTAGGTGCTATCAGTCGCAGTTTGACTGTAATCTGCATTCATATTATATGTAATTACTGTGCATTTATTGCCTTCATATAAAACACCAAAGATGTATTAAAACTTTATCACTAAAATTTTTAAAATCTGTAGTCAACACACAAAAAAACTTCTCTTCAAGGACTTCATGGAATGTGATATGCCCGGACAGTCATCTGCCAAAGGTTCAACAGTAATCTGCCATCTTGTGAACATCCCAAAGACTCTGGTATATCTCTTAAATTGCTTTTATATCTTTGTGAAATCTTTCACCCTGCTCCCCACTAAAGTCGCTAAGATTCTCAGGAAAGAAATGTAAATAGTTATGGAGGTGGTACAATTTTATGCTCATATTGAATCTAAGCTTACGAAAACTCGACAGCATGTTTTCAACTAATTCCAAATAATTGTCTCTTTAAAGTTACCCAGACAGGTTTGCACAACTAAAACAAATGACCGGGAAGGTTAACCCGGTCAACAAATGCCCGCAGAAGTCGGATGTGTCGGCCTAACGGCGCAAGAACGCAGCTCTGCTGTAAACAGGCACAAGGCAGTCACATCCGGAAAAAAAAATCCGGATGAACGCAGCTGAAGAAGAAGAAACAAATGATAACCAGACTGTGAACTCTGTTATGATCATTGAATCAATAAAATGTGGATTGTTTATTAACTTTCTAATTTGAGGTCCATAAAAAAATTCCAGCTTTAAGGTTTTCTATGTGCAATTCCGAAAACTCTCTGTATAAATAATTAAAACAGGTACCCTCTCTATTTAGTGCCTTAACAAATTGCTTCATCAAGCCATACGTTACATGTAATGGTTACAGTCGAGCTGTTTTTCGATCAAGGAGAGGCTTGTTGACAATATTTTCTTCTCAAACTTTAAATTTATCTCCCAACGGACACTATTTCTTTGTCCAGTGCGTATCTTTTGCCTTGCTATCCAACAAACATATAAAGTGTGGATATTGGGTAAATCCCTTTGCTGTCAAAGCAAGAAGGTCTTCATGTAAAGATCTACACAAACCATTCAGTTATATTCTAAATACTTCAATTTTTTTCAGAACTGTGCTTATTTTAGCATACTCCTCCTTAACTGTAGTAGAATGGGCAACTGGAATTGAGCCATATTTGTTACTATTGTGTAAGAGAACACCTTTCAAACTTCATTTAGAGCTGTCAGTGAAAAGTCGCCACTCATCTGGTGTATAACTTACACTCATTTCGTTAGCAAGACCTCCTACATTAGTACAAAACACAAGGTTGTTTTCTTTACAAAAGAATGAAAGAAAACCTTGCTCTATGCTGCGATAAAATGTAACCCTTGTTTCAGCGGTCAATAATTTTGTTTCTTTCAATCTTGATGCCAACAGTTCTGAAGATTCCTTGGACAGAGATACATATTTCTGATTAGATCATTCAATTCACGCTGGTCAAAGTGTTGAGCAATTGGAAAATCGTCTCCAAAATCACTATCACAGATACTTGTCGTTCACTGCTGTTTCATCTTCTAGCTATGAATCCGAAATCTGACTGAAAGTTTGAATTGGTATGTCATCTGCGCGTGGAACAGGCCATCTAGCAGAATATAAATCTGGATGTTTCCATTTTTAGTGATATTTTCCATTAATTCCCTTAATTAATTATGTGGTTGTTTCGGGATTTGAAATTTAAATATTGAGCACAACCCACTACTGGCAACACCGATCGCATTCTGGTATGAACCTAAGGCCTATCCACGTCAATATGGAAGCACTATACTCGAGTTTCGCCCTCGTTTGAGCTCATCAGTAGTGCATATCCCTGACCGGATCCGGAAACAGTCCCGGATCACGCGTGTGAAGCGGGTGTGTAACCACGCGGCACACACTGGACACACCAAATTATCACAACAGAACATCACAACGCTACCCATCGTAGGCTATGCTCAAGATTGCCCAATCGCCGCGACCGACGTCCGTCAATCGATGGGACCCGAACGATCAGGACTTCTCACTGGCAAGGAACACCAGGCCTCCTAAATCCAGTGAGCAATAATCAATTAATTATGTGGTTGTTTCGGGATTTGAAATTTAAATATTGAGCACAACCCACTACTGGCAACACCGATCGCATTCTGGTATGAACCTAAGGCCTATCCACGTCAATATGGAAGCACTATACTCGAGTTTCGCCCTCGTTTGAGCTCATCAGTAGTGCATATCCCTGACCGGATCCGGAAACAGTCCCGGATCACGCGTGTGAAGCGGGTGTGTAACCACGCGGCACACACTGGACACACCAAATTATCACAACAGAACATCACAACGCTACCCATCGTAGGCTATGCTCAAGATTGCCCAATCGCCGCGACCGACGTCCGTCAATCGATGGGACCCGAACGATCAGGACTTCTCACTGGCAAGGAACACCAGGCCTCCTAAATCCAGTGAGCAATAATCAATTAATTATGTGGTTGTTTCGGGATTTGAAATTTAAATATTGAGCACAACCCACTACTGGCAACACCGATCTCATTCTGGTATTAACCTAAGGCCTATCCACGTCAATATGGAAGCACTATACTCGAGTTTCGCCCTCGTTTGAGCTCATCAGTAGTGCTGTCACAAAATAAAACCTTACGTGTAACCAGTTGATTATTATAGAGGCTTTCTGATTAAACGGACTATCTGCCAGAGACAACTATTTTACTAACAGAATAAACAAATCGGATGTCAAAATCCCAGGACAATATTTGTAGCGGCACGTGTACATCTGGTCGACGGATTGGGAACACTCGGTGGTGAGTGAGACAAATCCCGGCATCGCTTTGACAGTTTGTCAACATTTGAATACAGATGGAACCCGTGGGATCATGGTGGCAATCGGATGTCGGCCATCACATGTCGGGCAAAAGTAACAGTTGCAGATGTGTAGGGGAAGTGAATGAGCTGAATCATACATCGCTTTGACAGATTATAAACAAGTCGGATTGGAAGCGGAAGTACTCAGCTCGGAAGAAAACAGTCCGTCTGTCAATTTATAGTTTCCGGACGTAAAGAAGATTGGCAGCTTGTTGGGGAAAACTGTTGTTGGGATCATACAGTAACTCGTTAGTTTGTTGGGGGAGTCAAAACAACTGATGACAACTTTGACATTGATGGAGCCAGGGAAAATCGATTCTTGACAATGGATGATATGCCCAAATAACACCTGCAGGACATCAACCATGTCACGTGACCAATTTTAGGGTTTTGCCAGAAAACCATGATTGGAGAGGACAGTTGAACTCAAACCTTGGATTTTAGTGGACGTGCTTCGGAACTGCTGGTTCTGATTGGAAAATGTCTACCGTGTGCGAATTGAGTTAATTTAATTTTACACGTGCCTGTCATGGCAAGAGTGGATGTAATTTGATCTAACTGCAGTGTTGCCTAAGGTAGAACCTATTATAATTAGTTCTAATTAATATAGGCTGTAGCCTTGTTAAAACTAAAGTGTGATGATTAGCACTGTTAGTGGAAAACTAGCTAGAGTAGGGAAGTGATACTTGGCTCTGTTAGTTGAAAATAGATTAGGGAAGTGTTGATAAGCTTTACTAGTTGAGAATTGAGTAATGAGGGATAATTGGGATATTCCAGTGGGTGCTCCCTGGTGGGCGGGGTTCCGCATTCTGTTTGTTGATTTTTTTTTCTTGTCTTGGCCTGATGATAACCTATGTGTTCAGTCATCTGTCCATGACAGTTTAGGTTCACTGTATTTTCTGAGCGAGGCCGATGGCCACGATCATCTAATAGAGATCAGTGACGGGGAGGCTATCACCGGTTATATGATTTATGTTACAGGTTTCCTCTGGTTGGAATGAAGAACACGGAACCAAGGAAAAATCCGATCCCGGATAAAGTTTGGCGCAGGAAGATTGGCCAGCAACTTTACAAAAGAGCATAGGCTAGAGGAAGATGATCAACATTGCTCAGTGGAGCTGAATGGTATATGTATCCTACAGGATAAATACCGAATGAGTTTAGGTCATACCAGTTTTAACACACCAGTAGTGATGGATATTCAGTTCACTTATGACTAGAACAAAAATAAAGAACTCTATTGGAGTATAGACAATAACTGTTTAATAGTGAGAACTAGTAGAACATTTAGCAAGAGACAAAAAGTCTTGTTCATAGGACAGTGTTCCATGTTTGTTTCACTGCGCCGGAATTATGAAGCCGGAGTTTCTATAAACTATTAGGAACAGTTGTGTTAGGAACAATAATAGTTTTTTCCACGGATTATATATTTACATGGGATTCAGATCTCATGGTCATCAGAGTTCCTGGAGGAGGACATGTCTGGAGAGAAGGATACGACTTCGGTGAGGTCTAGTGTACTGACTCGTGTGATGTCGTGTAATCCTTGCCATCATGTGTACACTATGATCCTGAACTTTGAGGGCTGACACATACATTTATGTTATAATACACGACACACATTGTCTTCGCATACACGTCTCATATACGTTACACTTTTCTTTTAATAAATTAATCTTTATTAATTTTTAGAAGCAAGAGTTGTTGAGTATGTTGCGTTGGGGAAGTATGAGAGTGGGGCATAGTACGACAGTGAGAGAGTGATAGGAAGGTGTCCACGGGCTGATGGAGTGTGTTGGACGGAAGCTGGTGGAGTCTCCAGGATATTGATAAGGGAAAAAATATTATAATGTGGGTGTTGACTCTCTTCACTCCAGGGACGACACTTTAAAGGAGGACACGACAAGTGCATATCCCTGACCGGATCCGGAAACAGTCCCGGATCACGCGTGTGAAGCGGGTGTGTAACCACGCGGCACACACTGGACACACCAAATTATCACAACAGAACATCACAACGCTACCCATTGTAGGCTATGCTCAAGATTACCCAATCGCCGCGACCAACGTCCGTCAATCGATGGGACCCGAACGAACAGGACTTCTCACTGGCAAGGAACACCAGGCCTCCTAAATCCAGTGAGCAATAATCAATTAATTATGTGGTTGTTTCGGAATTTGAAATTTAAATATTGAGCACAACCCACTACTGGCAACGCCGATCGCATTCTGGTATGAACCTAAGGCCTATCCACGTCAATATGGAAGCACTATACCCGAGTTTCGCCCTCGTTTGAGCTCATCAGTAGTGCATATCCCTGACCGGATTGACGGACGTCGGTCGCGGCGATTGGGCAATCTTGAGCATAGCCTACGATGGGTAGCGTTGTGATGTTCTGTTGTGATAATTTGGTGTGTCCAGTGTGTGCCGCGTGGTTACATACCCGCTTCACACGCGTGATCCGGGACTGTTTCCGGATCCGGTCAGGGATATGCACTACTGATGAGCTCAAACGAGGGCGAAACTCGAGTATAGTGCTTCCATATTGACGTGGATAGGCCTTAGGTTCATACCAGAATGCGATCGGTGTTGCCAGTAGTGGGTTGTGCTCAATATTTAAATTTCAAATCCCGAAACAACCACATAATTAATTGATTATTGCTCAATGGATTTAGGAGGCCTGGTGTTCCTTGCCAGTGAGAAGTCCTGATCGTTCGGGTCCCATCGATTGACGGACGTCGGTCGCGGCGATTGGGCAATCTTGAGCATAGCCTACGATGGGTAGCGTTGTGATGTTCTGTTGTGATAATTTGGTGTGTCCAGTGTGTGCCGCGTGGTTACACACCCGCTTCACACGCGTGATCCGGGACTGTTTCCGGATCCGGTCAGGGATATGCACTACTGATGAGCTCAAACGAGGGCGAAACTCGAGTATAGTGCTTCCATATTGACGTGGATAGGCCTTAGGTTCATACCAGAATGCGATCGGTGTTGCCAGTAGTGGGTTGTGCTCAATATTTAAATTCCCTTAATATTGACAACACAGTAATAACAGTCATCATAGTGGTTCTTTTAATTTCTTTCATTGTGTCACCATTGTTGGTAATCAATGACCCAAGATATTCGAAATTTTCCACCACCTCCAATTTTTCCTCATTAACATATACTTCTTTCTCCATAATAGTGTTATCTGTATACATTAGCTTTGTTTTTGCGTTTTTTGCTATGTTAAGATATAAGTTGTGATTTTCACTATTTTTATGGTTGAGGTTATTAATCTTTCTATACCATTCTGTGATTTGGATAGTAGTAATGTATCATCAGTATATCGAATCTCTGGTATTTCATGACCACCGATATTTAGGGCATCACATTGCTCCTTGGTTATATCATCTCTGACATTTCTCGTTATAATTTCGGCGTACAGGTTAAACAAATAAGGGGATAGCACACAGCCCTGACGGACTCCTTGCTTGATGGCAAACTAGTCTGATGTCTCGCTATCTATTCTAACCGCTGCTTGTTTGTCTAGATAGAGCATCTTTATGAGTTGTAGTACAGGTGACGGAAAGCCTATTTTCCTCATAATTTCCAAAAGCTTCTTATGTTGTACAGTCAAATGCCTTTGAACAATCCACAAAACATGAGAATACGTTTACATTAAATTCTCTTCATTTCTCTATCATTAAACGCAAGTTAAGTATGTGATGTCTTGTTTCTCTTTCTTGTCTAAATCCAGCTTGAACCACATTAATCTCTTTTCCCCTTGTCTTAGGAAGTCTTCCCTTTATGATTTTAAGTATAATTTTACATGCATAACTGATTAGGGCAACAGTTTTCTGTAATCACTTAATTGAAACATATCAAACAATAAGACAACATGTGGAGTCACTTTTTATTGTAATGTAAACGTTCTACACACCAATGTTCTAATGCTCTAACTGCACGAGCAGTTGTTTCTTCCCAATGCAATATAAGGCACACAACTGAATATATACACCTAAGCAGCAACACTATTAAAAGGCAACATTATAGTGGAATCACATAATTGAAATGGTTTTTATAACAATTTTATCTCTTCTTCATAAATAATTGAAAAAAGTGTAATTTTTGTCATAATGTTTGGAAAATATTTTGATTAAACTACTCGAAATAATACACATACAAAATGTTGAACGCATACAAGAGACTTCTTTACAGAACCATGTTTTCCAATATTTATAAAAGACAAACTAAGTGTACATGTTCTCATGCAGCAAGGAGATGTGGTTGAATACTAGATAGTGCCCAGGCTAACCTTTAATCCCCAGCGGAGGAATATATCCTAACTATGCCAGTGTAATTTTAATCACATCATCCATGAAGTGCTAATTTGTCTATACAATATGGGGCTAGCACAATATACCCAATACGCTACAAGGAGTGGGACAGGGCACTCACTTACCTACACTATAGGGCATGTAAAATATTTACCCTGTATGTATCTAGCATAGAGTGGTGGCAAGGGTTTGATTCCTACATCATAATACCATCACCTAGTTTATGTGAATGCCTATCCTTTAACACCCTAGCAACAAGATGGCAGTATCTGTCATAGAATTACTTTTATATTGTTTGCTGTTTGTTGAATATCTCAAATGTTTCAGTCACACAATTACATTGTTAAAATGTTTAACATCATTGCCTTAACTTCACACACACTATGCATATTCTTGGAAAGGTATTTCACAATTTCACACACATTACACATAATCTTGGATAGAAATTGTCTCAACTTCACACACGTGTTACATATTCTTGAACAGGAATTGTGCTAACTTCAAGCATACTACACATAATAATTATTGGACTGGAACTGTTTCAACGTCTCTCATATTACACATATTCTGAAATTCTCTTGTGGGTTGGTCTTCTAGTTTTTTCCCAGAGCAGAAATCTCAGCCTACCCAGACTTTAACGAGTGCAACATGCTATGTTTCACATTTCTTTAAAAAAGAAGCTAGAACTGACCCACTATCCAACGATCAGTGGTGAGTGTGATATCAGGTTTTTGAGCATGAATTGGAGCACATTTAAAACTAGAAATGGACATACACCCTCGAGCCATACCGAGCCCCGACCCTCCACCACCCCCAGGTGGCATATTTATAGATAATGCTCAAGGTTAGTTGGTTGGTGGGTATCAGTTTAATTGCACACGGATATCTCCATAAGTGCGTCATTCTCTTTCCTCCCATAGGTCACACTAAGAGGCAGATTTTCTGATATGGGCATATTACCTAGGCAGCGGCATATTCGGTCTGCCTATTCAGAGTTTACTTCGCCCCTGTCTGAGAACGCTAGACATTCGATCCACTTCCGTAGGATCAGTGGGGAGTGAGAGGTTTTCCATCCTTTGTCTTATTTGTAGCATTTCAAACTTGGTTTGCTTCAGAACAAAGGCAGACGCCGTAACTTCAGTTCCACTTGACCACAAAAAAGTTATCAAATGTATTCACAAATACAGAAGCAAGAATGGAAACCTTATGCTTACTAAATCACCCCTCTAATCAAGCATAATTATGCCATCGAAGCATCTGAAAAGAGCAAAATGAGCATGCAAACTATCAGACTAGGACAGTCGCGGTTAGACGGTCACCTGCCGTTCTGGTGATCGCGGGTTAAATCCGTACCAGGGCAGTTTCGAATATTTAACATTGATTCCCCCAAGTCGACTCAGCTTAAAATTGATACAAGGAAACGGCCACATCACCAACTGAGCCTCGTTTGGTCTATAAAAATATGGGTACAATTCATCATGCCCAACGCGCCTTAGGCGTGCAAACGGGACCGTTGCATGATCTGTTACTACTAAAAAACAACTAATAACCAACATCACTAGCTCAAACAGATTAGCATGCCTTGTCATCTAATCATGGATGATCATGTCTCTTCACAGCTCCTGGTCCCCGGAGAAGTATCTGTCCGTACCATAATACCATACTGTCCTCAATCTTCTTTTGTTGCTGCTCTCTATCTCTTTCATGAATTAATCGTAGTAGTTGTTACAAAATGTTCCAGTTTGTTTGCTCCTAATGTGGCCAATAAATGTTGACTGCTGCCTTCTGATGTTTGTGAAACGTTTTCTTTGTGTTTTAACATCTTTCAATCCACACATGCTACTGAGTACTACTCTCTATAACAATGCAAAATAAACGCAACAATAGCCTCGATGACATTTATTATTATGCTAATTTTTAACGGCTGTGATTTTAAAAACCCACATCCACTGACATGGCAGTTTGGCATAAGAAATGGCTGGAATCAAAATGTCCACTCCCGCAGGCCGCCTTGTGTTGTAGCTAAAGTTCTCTTGATAACCCAGCATGGAAATGACAGTAGCTGGGGATGTTTGCGGTAGTCCAAGAGAGAGTACTGGGGTAGACGGCCAATTAAAGATGAAGGCATACACATCAGTGCCGGTTGAACTATTTTTAGACGTATACCTGCAAATGGCAAAATATTATATTATAAATTAAACCATATCTGCATGTCATAATTATAGTGTTTTGATTTTACAATAGTGCAAGATCATAGAGTTAAAATCTATTTTATATACATATATACACCACTATTAACAGATTATGAAATTCTGTTTTGTAAAAATATACATCATCATCATCAAGTGCCGTGCCGGCTGGCGTAGGCGTTCATGGCTCTCCATAGATCTCGGTCTTTGGTTTTCTGGATCAACTCTGCTGCTGATATTCCTCCATGCCACCGTCTCAATCCATCCAGCATCACTTCTCTTGGTCTACCTCTGCCTCTCTTCCCCTCGATCTTTCCAGTTGTTACGATGTTCTCCAATGCCTCTCTTCTCATCACATGACCGAGGAAAGCTGTTTGTCTCTGTCTTATTGTTATATATAATGTTCTAGTTTCATTAGCCTGTTTCAGGCAGTCGTCGTTAGTTACTCTGGCAGTCCAAGGAATTCGCAACATTCGTCTCAGGAACCACATCTCTGTTGCTTCTAATTTCTTCTTAATTTGTTCATTTACATTCCAAGATTCACTGCCATACAGCAAAACTGGTTCTACATAGCATTTCAGCACTCTCTTTCTTACATTCAGTGATAGTGACTTATTGCATAAGATACTCTTCATTTTCTGAAATGCGGCTTTTGCCTGCCCTATTCTGCTCCTAACCTCTGTTGTACATCTTCCATCTGATACTATAAATGCCCCTAGGTATCTAAAATTATCAACTTGGTTAAGGATTTTCCCTTCTATTTCTATGTCACATTTTGGTGTCACATTCAAGGAGAGTTCTTTCCTTGCACTCTCTGTTACTACAACGTCTAATAATTGTTGTAGGTCTGTTGAATTATCCGCCACCAATACTGTGTCATCTGCATAGCGTATATTATTTATATTATAACCTCCAACTAGTATTCCTGGCATCTCTTTGATCTCTCTCATTATTACTTCGCTATACAGGGAGAAAAGATCTGGTGACAAGACACACCCTTGTCGTACTCCTAGCTTTATCTGTTCGTAACTACCCTCTTTATTTCCCATTTTAATTGCTGCTATTTGGTTCCAGTAAATATTCTTTATTATTCTTAAATCTTTTCCATCAGTGTTGATATCTTCCAACATTTTAATCAGTTCATCATGTTTTACTTTATCAAATGCCTTAGTATAATCTATGAAGCACAAATATATGTCTCTCTGGTTCTCTATTGACCTTTCTATTAGTGTCCGTAATGTATAGATTGCATTGTTTGTGCCCTTTCCTTCCACAAATCCATACTGTTCTTCACTAATTTCCATTTTTATTTTCTTTTTGGTTCTTCTCATTATGATTCTGAGTAGAAGCTTAGTGATATGGTTTATAAGGTTAATTGTACGAAAATCTTCACAATCAATTGCTCATGGTCTTTTTGGTATAGCTATAAATACAGATTTCAGCATATCACTTGGTAAATATCCACTGCTGTAAATATCATTCGACATTTTGGTTAATATATCTACTCCAAATTCTCCCAATACTTCTAATTCTTCTATTGTGATTTCATCTGGCCCAGCTGTTTTTCCTTTCTTCATACGTTTCATAGCCTCAGCGACTTCTTCTTTCAGAATAGGTGGACCTTCTAAGTTACTATCTTCTGTTAATTCTTCCCTTTCTCCTTCATATAATTCTCTTATATACTCATTCCACCTCTTCATTATAGCATCTTCCTCTAATATTATCTTTCCTGTTTTTGATTTCAAACACCCTGTATTTATTCTTATTTTTCTTCCTGTAAGCTCACTGATTTGTCTGTGCATATTTTTTGTATCTTTAATGGAATTTAATTCAATTTTTTTGCATTGCTCGTTTAACCAACTTTCTTTAGCTTTCCCACATTTATCTTTTATTTCTTTATTTATCTTAGCGTATTCTTGTTTGTCATTTTTACTCTGTTTTCTTTTGTCCATCAGTTTTAAGATATCTTCATTCATCCATTTTTTCTTAGCTATTTTGCCACTCTCTAGTAATACTTCTTTGCTAGTTTGATGAATGGAGTCCCTTAACATTTCCCATTGTTCATCTATACTCTGTATTTTAGTTATTGCATTGTACCTATTTTTCACAGTCACTCTGTATTGTTGTTGCATTTCTTTATCTATTTTCAGAACCTCTTTATTAAGTCTCATGTTCTTAACCATTTTTTCCCCTCTCTTTAATCTTACTTTTATTTGTCCACATGATCACTATTACAGTCAGCACCAGGCATTGTCTTTACATTAATTAAAGCATTTCTAAATCTTTTATTAATTAGTATGTAGTCAATTTGGTTGCGTATTTTCTTATCAGGGCTTTTCCATCTGTACAGTCGTCTTTTATGGTGTTTAAACCATGTGATTCCAATTATCATATCATTGATATTTGCCCATTCTATTAGCTTTTCCCCTCTTTCATTTCTTGTACCTAAACCATAATTCCCCACTACATCCTCCATTTTTCCCTTTCCTACTTTTGCATTAAAATCACCAAGTATTATCTTCATTTCTTGTGATCCAATTTGAGCCATCGCCATTTCTATTTCGTCGTAAAAGTGTTGTATTTCTTCATCACTACTGCTTGCTGTTGGTGCATATACCTGTATAATATTTATGTCTATTGGTTTGCCTTTGATTTTTACCATAACTACTCTATCTGAAATACACCAGTATCCATTAATTGACTTGGCTGTTTTTTCGTCTAATATTATTCCTACACCTTTTTCATGTGTATCCCCTCCAGAATAAATTATTGTGTGATTGTCAGCTATAATTTTGCCCGATCCTTTCCTTCTCATATCAATAACGCCTAGTATATTCATTTTCATGCTATCCATCTCTCTTAGAACATTGGTCAACTTTCCTAGCTCATTTAATGTCCTAACATTCCATGTTCCTACTCTAAATTTATTTATTTTAGTTAAGATTTTGCCATCAGTAGCAGGATGACGGTCTGGTGTCATCTGTGGCTCATGACTGTCCCTACCGGACGAAGATGCCCTAAGACAGCCATTAACGTCCTTCACTAACTTTGATATATGTTTTGCCATGAAGTCTTGGGAAGATAATGTGGTGGTTTCCCCTTGCCTTCCACATTCACATGGTGGTCTTTTTACCTCTGCCTTTGACAGCCATTTCCGACTGTCAGGACAAGTGAGTGCCCTGCTCTGCTCAGCTGCAGAGTTGTCCACTTATTCCGGTGGATACTCGGTCCCCAGAGCTGTGTTAGCCACACCGTAGTGTGTTTCCATCCTCTACCGCGGGGAGGTGCAGTTGGGATTTTCCCTTCATAAAGTTATGGTCTCTGACCAAAACTCTCCAGTACTTTTAGAGGATAAACAAAAAAAAAAAAAAAAAACATACATACACATCTATTTTTCTTATTGTTTTCATATATATAGTGTTATACTTTTTTGCCCCCCCCCCGCATATCCTATTACAGGACATCGCTGTCTACACCAGCAATTTACCGCTGCTGTTGATTTCTTGGCAAGATTAACCTCAGTAGTTTGCCATTGCTTTCTGAGCGGCCGGCTCACATATCCCTAAGTAACGGGCACGGCGAGAACCGCTATCGATTCTCGCGTAGCTGCGTTTGCTCACGTGGATAAACGGGATTACGAAAAAAGTCGCTAACGCCTAGGCCAGGGAGACCGGTATTGTGTTTTATATATTTATATATAATCTAGCTGTCGATGACCATATTTGTGATACAGTGGTAAATTTCTTCACTTAGCTTTACCAGAATAGTCCAAGACGCAATCCTTAAAAATGGAAGGAAAGTACCATTTTAGGACAAGTCAAACTTATATAAAAAACAGTTTACAAACGTTTCTGAGAAAGCAAGGCAATGAGAAAGGGAGTGTGTCATCTCAATTTACAACTGTGATACCTAGCAAGTGTGAAGGTCTAATACTTCATTCCCCTGCGACAGTACTTGTAATGAGAACGCCTTTATTTTTGCCATCTGTCAATCTTTCCATTAATGCTAATTAATAATTGCTTTAAACTATTTGCAGAATCTGACAAACAATTTTTATTTCTTTGTTAAAAAGGAAAATTAACACACGAGACAGCAAATTTATATGTTCTCAGGTGTAAACGAAGTTGTAATGGATAAAAATTCTGACAACATATAAATAATATATTTAAACAGTACTGAAATACATAACACATTACATACCAAACATCTTTAGTCAGAGTATCATTCTGATATGTCCAAGGCTTTGAACTGTAGATGCCTTCTCCGTTGACCTTTAGCCATGACCCCATCTGGCGGAGACGTTCCTCATAAATTGGAGTAATATGTCCATGACTGGGAGGCCCGACATTCATTAGCATGTTGCCTCCACAGCTACAAACATCACAAACAGTTCCATCAATAGAAATGTCACTAATCACATCAGTATAGAAAGTAATTTGTGAGTGGGTGGCAGAGGAGTTAGGATTGCATTCTAAAACATCGTGGGACATGGGTTTACATTTCTAGCAAGGTCATGTATATATCAGAGAACAACTCAATATCCTGGCCTGTACACTGTGTAGGTAGTTACTGCCCGTACAAACAATACTGCCCGTACAAACAACCTTTAACACCCAGACTGGACAAACCAGCCAAGACACCAGCAATGTACAGTATGCTGTAGTGATAGTTTTACAGATAGTAAATAACAGTAGTAGCTTATGATGCAGGTTCGTGGACTTCTAGTAATAAAATTTCCCCTGGTCTCTGGGTAGTGAGATCGGACGCCCGTGTGTATTGTTGCGCACGTAAAAATTCCTTTGGCAGTTGTAAATCGAAAAGAGTAGCCTAACGGCGCTGCACGGACAAAATTTCGAGTTAAAAATCTACTCAAAGTATTTCAGGATCCTCGCCGGTGCTGCGGAGTTCGTGCACTGAGCTGAGTTTCTCCAAACTCAGGTTTGAGTTAGGAGGAAAACGTAGCATTTATGGGTTACACCCGTGTGCCGTGATGTTGATCCATCGACTAAACTAAACTAAACTAAACTAAGATGCAGGTTCTTGAATGGAACATATGAGTCTAGTGAACTTACAACAATTGCAGATATGTCACACACTGAGCGTGTAAGATGTAAGATGGTGCGTGATGGTGGAAATGACCATGTGTTCACATGGATCCATTGTCTGTAGATATGTTACCACAGACTTTCGTTATCACTGTCAAGTATGTTTGTAGATATGTTACCACATAATTTCATTATTACTGGCAAGTATGATTCTTTTGCAATAAGTCTTTCTCATTGGAAGTTAGAAAAACAAAACTATTGCATGACATATATTCCGATATTAGAAAATTCCATTCGTGTACCATCCATCCATCATGTGCCATGCCGGTAAGCGTGGGCGGTAATGTTCTGCCATCTCACTCGATAACCAGAGTTGTGGATCAGCTCCGTGTTCCTTTCTCGACCATGCCACGTGGCCAAGCCATCCAGGTATTTACTCCTCGGTCTTCCCCTTGGCCTCTTCCCTTCGATCTTGCCAGTCGTCACCAAGTTCTCCAAGTCATTTCTTCTCATAACATGTCCAAAAAATTGTGACTGTCTACGTCTAATGTCTCTAATCAGTTTACGATCTTCATTTGTTTCTTGAAGGACTTGTTCATTGGTTTTTCTGTCTGTCCATGGTATTCTTTGCATTTTTCTCAGAAACCACATTTCCACAGCCATCAGCTGTTTTTCAGCTTGACTGCTTATTGTCCATGCTTCACATCCATACAAAAGTATAGGTTCTATGTAGCACCTCAACACTCTTTTTCTCGTTTCAATTGATGTCAGTAATGTCTGAAATGTTCTCCACTTTCATTGACCTTACCAAGGCTTTTGATGCAGTCAGCGACTTTGGAAGATTATGGCGAAATATGGCTGTCCACAAAAGTTTGTCCAAATGGTACGGCTATTTCATGATGGTATGCAGGCAAGAGTACAGGAAAATGGTGAACTGTCTGGGCCCTTTCCTGTCACCAATAGAGTGAAGCAAGGATGTGTCCTGGCATCAACACTGTTCAGCCTTATGTTTTCAGCTATGCTGAAGAATGCCTTTGAGAACAGTGATATTGGAATAGACATCAACTACCGCATGGATGGAAAGTTGTTCAATTTCAGAAGACTGAAAGCCAAAACCAAAACTAACAGCGACACGGTCTGAGAACTGCTGTTTGCTGATGATTGCGCTCTATATGCCAACTCAGAGGCAGACATGCAACACAATGTTTGAGCTTTCTCATATGCCTGTGCCAACTTTGGGCTCAATATCAACTTGGAGAAGACTGTAGTTATGTACCAGCCAGCTTCAGGAAATAATCACACCGTGCCGAATATCAAGGTGAACGGTCATAGACTAAGTGTTGTGGACAAATTCACCTATCTTGGCAGCACCGTGTCACAAACTGCCACAATTGATGACGAAGTGAATGCAAGAATCTCCAAGGCCAGCGTGGCCTTAGGCAGACTGTACAAGAATGTATGGGACAGAAATGGAATAAGCCTACAAACAAAGCTGAAAGTCTATAAAGCAGTTGTATTATCCACACTGCTATATGCATGTGAAACATGGACTGTTTACCAGCGACATGCTAGGAAATTAAACCACTTCCACACAGTCTGCCTTAGGAAGCTATTGAAGATTAAATGGCAAGACAAGATCCCAGACACTGAAGTTCTAGAAAGAGCATCCATGCCCAGTATCCACACTCTACTAATGAAAAATCAGATTCGCTGGGCTGGTCACTTAACTCGTATTCCAGATCACAGGCTCCCTAAACAAATTTTTTACGGCGAGCTGCGTTGTGGTAAACGCTCCCAAGGCGGCAAAGAAAACGCTTTAAAGACACTCTGAAAGTCTCACTGAAAGCTTTTGGAATTCATCCTGACACCTGGGAGACTGCTGCTAAAGACCGTAATTCATGGCATACATCATTACATAAGGATGCAGTCACTTGTGAAGCAACCAGGACTGCAAGAGCTGTGAAGAAAAGGCGGGACAGAAAAACCACTGCAGGGGATTCTCCTCCTGGAACGTCAAGCATTCTCTGCCCGCATTGTCAAAGAACATTTCGAGCCAAAATAAGCCTTATCAGCCACCTTAGAACTCACGTCTCCATACTTTCAACCCCACTGGATGAAATGAATGGTCATCATCATTCTTGATGGACAAACAACAACAAACATACCTGACAGTAATAATGAAAGTATGTGGTAACCTATCTACAAACATACCTGACAGTAATAATTAAAGTCTGTTTTAACCTATCCACTAACATATCTGACAGTAATAATAAAAGTCTGTGGTAACTTATCTACAAACATACCTGATAGTAATAATGAAAGTCTGTGGTAACATGTCTACAATATACCTGACAGTAATAATGAAAGTCTGTGGTAACATGTCTACAATATACCTGACAGTAATAATGAAAGTCTGTGGTAACATGTCTACAATATACCTGACAGTAATAATGAAAGTCTGTGGTAACCTATCTACTAACATACCTGACAGTGGTAATGAAAGTCTGCAACAACTCCTCAATGGTCAGAAACTCAGACAAAGCAGCATTCCTTCGGAACCCCCATGACTGCTTATCAATGGTCATGGCATTTTCCCATTTATGCTTCTGAAGAACCTCTGTAACAGATTTCTTGATAATGTACGTATGAAACAATCTGGCTAAATCTAGTTCTGGCACCTTTATACACAGCTTTCTTTAACATGAGGATCAATTTCACGTAGTTGTGTGCTTGAAAGTTAGTTTTGGTAAATGTCCTATTCTCTTCACTCCGTGGCGAAGTTGTTACGGACACAGTTCGTAATCCCACTGCCATTCAGCAAGTATAGATAATTCGTTTGACATGATGCGCTTGAGGTACATCCGTGATGATGATATGATCATATGATGGGTGTATTTCAGTTGCGCTTAGTGGTTATACTAGGGGTTACTTTTGCGATATCATTCCCGTCGCTATCTTATTGTTGGCTCGGCACATTCGTTTCTGATCAGGCACTGCATGCTTATATTGATGCGATCTTACTAATTCTGGTCTAAGTCGCCCTTGGTATTGGTGTATAACTTCTATAGCCATCAGGATCCGCGGTTATGTTCCTCGGATTTGTTCATAGATGCCGAGCACAGATAAGTATACTTGTGCTGGCGTCCTCATTGTGGAATGACTAATAAAATTGATGGCGTGGCTCGACCGTCAGATTGTGTGCCTTTAACATGATATCTCAACTCTGATACAAGAGACGATCATCGTGACGACACAGATAATTGTTGCAACCAAACACCAGTGTAAAATTCGATGACATTTATAATCTCTCGACTCTTTCACTTCACATTATTGGAAATGTCACAATTATTCCGCACTAAAATAATAACAGTCTAAAATACTTGTAACTACATTTAAACAACTATCAGCCATGAACGTGGTGGCCCTATAGATTAGCCATTGCCACAGCACGCATGACGAGATCCGTACTCAACCACGGTCAAACCCTGAATGCCCTGTCACTTTCACAAATCTTGCTTATTCGCTTCGGCGATAACTCGGCGTGCATCCCGTGGCTCAAAATCTATGCTTGTCACGTACCTCAGCGTGACTTTGTTTTACCATGCCAAGAGCCGTAAACTGGATCATGGCACCCACATGCCCGCGTTCGAAACACAACTGTGCACGATTTGGCAGCAGACCGTCTTACCTTGGTTTTTTATGAAATGGTATGGATGCCGGTCGTTCACAAACAATGGCAAACTACTGAAAGTAAACTTGCCAAGAGATCACAACATGTAAAATATGTTCGTGTTGATTGTGACGTCATATAAAGGATATGCAACTAACCTAACATATTCTCTTATCTATGGCGAAAGTAGGTAACACTAAGAGCTCATTTTTACACTTCATGAGACGTAATGGGTATTGGTGGTCGTATGGTTTTAGCCCCACATATCTTTTGTATAGATTAATCGGCACATGCGCAGTGATGTAGCTAATATCACGCTACCGCCTTTACTTCCAAAGACGTTTCCTGGTACCCATTCTAGGCTGGCCTGATCTGAGAGCCTTGGCCAATTTAAAATCTGCCTGGATGCGAATTTGCACCCATGACCACCGCGTGGTCTCTTAGCCACATCGTTAAAAACTGCGATATGTCTGAAAAATGCAAAAGATATGAATGCAGCCACTAACTCTTAGCTTGACTGTTGCACCAGGATAACTGAAGCAGAGCTGATCAAGATCGTACGCCACTACCAAGTGGTGGCCTTGGAAGCATTTTACATCTTTGCTACCTAGTTGAGAAAGCAGGAATCAAAGAAGGACAGCAAAACTGGCGCTAAAATTCGCAATGATGTGTCCGCCGAAAGGCACAAATACCACGGATTCATTGAAAATGGTTAGAATACAAACATCGTGCTTCGAATAAATGGAGAGTGAAGTAAAAAGAACCAAGGTTTTGACATAATAATATAATTTTTGAAAGTCTTCAGAAGCAACGTAACTTTAATGATTAATTAATGAAATAATTCATCATCATCATCATCATCATCATCATCATCATCATCATATACCTGGCAACTGGGATAGTAGTTCATGAATCTCTACAAATCGGTGTTTTGGATCAGTGCCACTGATGATATTTCTCAATGCCACAGTCCTAATTCATGCAGCACCCTTTCGCTCGGCCTGTTCGTGCTTCTTCTACGTCCGATCTTTCCCGTTGACTAATTATTCACTAAAGAATCATTTTTCACCTGAGGTGTCATGGTTGAGATGATTCCACAGGCGTACTCTGGCTGACAGGGCACACTAAGGTGTCACGGTTGAGATGATTACATAGGTGTGCTTTGGCTGACAGGGCAAACTAAGGTGTCATGGTTGAGATGATTCCACAGGCGTGCCTTGGCTGACAGGGCACACTAAGGTGTTCTACCTAGTGTGTAGAAGTATATTACGTTTGGTTTCACAATGGCATAACTACACGCCTATTGTTTTAACTCCCTGACCTAGACGACCAAAACCAACGGGAAGTCTCACGAAGGAATGAAATACACTCTCATGGCAAATAACTAAATTGTTACCACTTTTATATATTTGAAAGCAGATATTGCTACTCTTTCATGACAGAAAGCATATATTATCGCCTTTCCGCATGACAGAACATGGGTAATAATAATACATCGTGATGGGAAGTTGGTATTAATAATATACCAGCATAGAAAGTGAGTATTAATAATATACTATGATGGAAAGTGTGTATTATCATTGTACCGTGATATAAAGTGGAAGTGTAACAACTCTTTCTGGTAGAAAGCAAACATAGCGGCAGAAAGCAACACAGATATCGCCCTTTAATGGTAGTAGACAACAATAATAAAGCTCTTCCGTGGTAGACAGTAGGGGTAACACCGCACTTTCATGATGGAAAATGGGTACTATAATGCCATAGGTTGAATGGTACCTTATGGCATAGTGACGAAAAGTCACCCAAAGGGACGTGACAATCGTTGATCGTGACCTACGTGGCGAGCGAGATTGTCACCGGAGCGAACACACGTGATTGCGAAGATGACAAGGGCATCCAGATAGGCATTCTAGTTGTGGACGTCGTTCCGTGCGGACACACCACGTAGAGAAGATGGCTGTGGCTTAACATAATGCCGCCATTTTATTAAGGGTTTAGCAGTGTTATATATTGTATATTGTAGCATATGTGACTGTGACAATGTCTACGCTAGAGTGTTGATTATAGATGAAAACCTACACTTGTGTCCGAGTCACATCTGTGTTTGAGTGCAGAGTTGTATTCAATCGTAAGCTGAGTTTACAATTAGCAAGATAAGGTGTTGAATAATTATCAGCAAAGTGAAGATGAATACTCAAGGAACAGAACCTGTCTCTTGGTGTGGACGACGAAGCCGAGAGAGAAGTAACCATGGTGGCGAATGGGACAGGAGGCGAGAAGTTATAACTAATATCCCTAGGCATCTGTTAATTCTCTTAAGCCTCATCATTCGCACCCTGGCATATAACCATGGTAGAAAATGGGCACTATATCATGATATAAAACGGCAGCGTAACCATTGTTCTATGGCTGAAGTAATCAGTAATACCGCCCTCTTATATGATAGACAGTAACAATATTAACGCTCTTCCATGATGAAAAATAGGTTTTATCGCTATACTATGCTAGCAAATGTAAGTTTAACCGGTCTTTCATGGCAGAAAGCTGCTCTTCTCATTTATGATAAAAAGTAACAATAGTAGTACCACTCTTCCGTGGTAGAAAGCAGCAATTTTACCGCACTTTCATGGACTATAGCAGAATAAGTTGTTACCATGGACAATAAAATGAGCAAAGAATAGTAACACTGTGACCCATCACACATGCCGTAAGAGGTGACTTAGAAGAGTTGGGCTTAGGACAGTCTACCCATCACTTAGAAATATTCAGCCACAAAATCCAACCAGTCATGAATTAGTCACATACAGAAAGATGGCGTGGCTCGACCGCCAGATTGTGTGCCTTTAACATGATATCTCAACTCTGATACAAGAGACGATCATCGTGACGACACAGATAATTGTTGCAACCAAACACCAGTGTAAAATTCGATGACATTTATAATCTCTCGACTCTTTCACTTCACATTATTGGAAATGTCACAATTATAACTAAGAGGAAAAGAAGCTCATCTAGAAGAGCTATGATGTGATATGGAGAAACCCACACGGAGCATGAATCGCTGATTAGCTTCTTTTCACCTAGGAAATATTATAAAGAGAACATGGACAGAGTTCCCAGAGATAGCGATAGATAGAATGGCGTGGCTGTCGCCCATCTGAGTTAAGTGCGTAGGGCGACACTGTGAGATGTGGATTGCATGCATATGCTTTTATATCTGTTCGATGTTATTAAAAAAAAAATTTGTGTTGTGCACCGTACGTTCAGAAAAATGGCGGATAGCTGGTTGCTGAACAATCTGGTTTTGCCGTATGCTGTAATGTGTATGTAACTGCTGTTTTCTAGTGACGCTGCTTCCATCGACTGTAATTTTAGTGAAGGACTGTTGTGTTGGCATTCTGGCAGCGGCCTTATGCATGTATGCCTGCGCGTGCTATTGTTTGTCGGGACTGCTATCTGTTTCAATTTTCACAATGGGGCAGTTGGGCGAATTTTGTGTGATATTCACACTGAACGAAACTGAAACCACGACTAACGACTAACTAACTAACGATTAAAGAATGGCGTAGCATGAGTTGGTTATGGCAGGCTTCAATTCAACAATCACATATAGAGAATATCTGTTTATTTCCCACCCCTCCCCCATGATATGCTATTGTGCTGGGAAACGAGCAGGTGGTCAGGTTGGCTGGGTCTGCACAGCTCGGTGGGGTATGGTGTATGACAAAGAAGCTGTGGTCGGGGCATATTGAAGACGGAGCATGTATAGGAATGTCCCAAGTGCTGTGATGTAGGTTCTAGACTCAACTCAACTCAGCTCAGTGGGTAACAGAAACCTTTATTTCTATTACATATGATAACATTTAACTACTGACAATTACATCTCCGTACACCCATCTCCTACATTTTGAATGCTTGCTGTGCGATCATGAGACATATTCCCATGACGCGTAGTGAAGGAAACTATCAGATACAGAAAGGCGCAACATTGACTTGCAAATGATTAAATAAATATATGCACAGCACTTGTTTTGTTAGAAACATTGATATTTACAAGTGAGGTGCATGTCCTTCACACGACTTCGCAATCAGTCCAAGCATTTATTAGCTGTTTGTGAGTTTCTAGTCATATTTGCGTTCAGAATTTTGCGATTTCTTTCTAGACGGCTGGCTCTCATTCTGCAGTAAACTCTTAGTTGTCTAGGCGGATTTGATTCCTTCATTTTCCTCCTCTTCTCTCTAATCTGCCTCAGACAACCTCGTTTTCTTTCTCTGTCTCCTTCTTCACCGCCTCTTACATTTCCTTCTCGTCTTCTGCTTTCCACATCTTCTTTTTTCTCCTTCTTGCCATCCTTCGACAAGAGTTGAGTTGAGTTGAGTTGAGTTGAGTTAAAAACCGACACCAGTGCACTCAGGACATTCCAATAAATACTCCGTCGCCTCGTTCAACAGCCTGCGAAGAGTCCTACTACTAATCGTTTCCACCGCTATCTGATTAAAAGTTCTCCTGGTCTTCCCTCTCAATTTTGAGATTTTCCAGACCTGATGCAAGACTGGTAATCGTGTGAGATCGCAGCTTATCGGCATGGCACATGATGTATGAATGTCACATAATTCCTATTCTTATTTTTCTTTCCATTGCTACCCCATTCACATGTCTCTTCTTCTTCTGCTTCTTTAATGACCAGTTTCCCATGCTCTGTAGTTTAATCTACGAGACGAGTTTCTCCCACTGGATCCAATCACCAGCAGAATGTCCTCACGGGTGTCCCACAGTTGCTCTTCCACTTTTAAGTTTCTGGAGCCATGTCTGAACTTTCAAGTCAATAATGAGATGATTCCCTTTGCTTGTCATATCCGTAAGTTTTCCTCCATTCTTTAAACATGATACTTATTAAAAGCTTATAATAACCTGCAATGTGAGAGGACACAATTTGTGTACAACTTCGCCAGCAAGATTCAAGATGTGAAGACAGAAGTAAGACTCACTTGGGTTGTAATGGTCACCACACGTGTACACATCACCGTGATGGCAGGCGCAGCCTGCACCCCACCTGTCATTGACTACCACCGTATCCTTGACTGGGCTGGAAAACATAAGAAAAACTGTTGATTATTACTTGTTACTGATAAATATGGAGGTCGGCTTGGCGGAGGGGGTTGATATCATCAAGTAAATTACGTTGCACTGTATTCATCAAGCCTATGGCTCAATACATCCGACTTCCATTAGTATTTATTTTCGGTTTGCTTTCCTAGCCTTTGACTGTCTCCATTCTACCTTCGTCTGGTTCCCATCCCTTGACCTGGCCGACATAGGAGACGCTACCAGTAGCTGTGCTACCGTCGGCAGAGCTGTAGGAGTCATCGAAACACGCAGTGCAAGTCCCTCTAATACAGTGGTTCTCAACCTGTGGGGAATTCCCCCCAGGGGGGAATTTTAGGGTTTCCAGGGGGGAATTAAGATTATTTCAAGATCGCGTTAATTCAAGAACAGATTACTTGATATTGTTTTCCCTTCATACTGTACGGTTCTGTACGTCTCACGCTTCTAAAATTCATTTTATAAAGTAAGTCGATCCACAAATCACGTTTTATGTGGACGTCTAGACTTGGTTTAGTATGTGCTATTAAATTTAGCTTCCATTATTACGTATACTGTGTAGGGGCAGGGCGGGATTATTTAGGTAGGAAATACGAAAGGGGGGAATGACGTTCTGAAAATATGGTGAAGGGGGGCACGGGCCAACTTTTTAGGTAGGAAATACGAAAGGGGGGGGGGGGGGGGTGGAATGACGTTCTGAAAATATGGTGAAAGGGGGCACGGGACAAAAAAGGTTGAGAACCACTGCTCTAATACTTGTCTGTTGACATGAAGCATTGCTAGCAGGCATCGCCATTATATTTTTTAAATTGTCAGTATAAGTCTGTGGACTTCAGTGTGTGGGAGCGGGAGCACAGTGACTCGCGCGCTAGCCTGCCGCTCCGATAGTCATGTGTTCAAATCTCCATGGAGACGAATTAAACAAAATGACCTTGGCTTTCAGGTCAACACAGACGAAACGTTACCAGGAAGTGTTATGGCCGTGATGTTGACCACATCATCCATTGAGTTCCGATTGATTTATGTAAATCTGGTCTTCCCCAAATACGTTACGTTTGTTCTTTTTTTAAAAAAAGTCCTTTACTTTAACCTTAATTTCATTATGGATTTCAATTCATTATTAATCGATCGCCACTGCCAGAGGTGCTATCATTTCTCATGACATGGTGTCTTCAACAAGTAACGAGAGAGAAGACATCATCATCATCATCATGCAGTAGGTCCTGTAGAGAACATCCTCTCGTCACGGCCTGTCGAAGTCTCTAGATCTGTTGCCATCGCTCTTGCCTCTTGCCCAAAGAGTCTGCTATGTCCTCTGTCCATCTTCGTGCTGGCTGGCCCCTTCTCCTTCTGTTCGTCCAAAGCCACAGTGACGCTTTTTCAAAGCCTAAGTATTTAAGTCTCAGAGACATAATACTGTTCATGAGGAAGCTTTATTCTATGTTCATATCTTGTAGAATATCAGAATGTTGTCTTCGTGGTTCACGATATTCCATGAACTTGTCTGAAAATTACAACTTGGAATCCCCAATGTTCTGTTGTAGTGATAGAGAAATAGACCATGCCCTACATCAATAGTTTGCCCCTACTTTAGGACAGCCCACCCACCCTCCCCACTGTTGTGAATCATGGAGCCAAGTTATTACAATTGTCAGGTATTTTCTATTGCTTATTGATAGTGATGTTTTATTGGTATGCAGTTTTGTACGTGAACATTAATTTTTCTTTGTTAAAGTTGAGAAACAGATTTTGACTTTCACTTTGTCTTTTGACAGACATGATAAACTCTCAGAATCCTTTAGCACTATTTGAAGCAGAATGCCACATTGACTTAATCTCCTTTGCTCTTCAAACCTCAAACCAGTTGGATATTTCACTAGCTGCTCTGGCAGCTGTTTTATGTCGCTGGTACACTTTCATTTAAACGGATCAAATGTGCAGGAAACCCCATGCCCCTAATATCACAAGGAATAATAGATGTGCATTTAGAATTACTGTTTGTAAGTTACTTCTAAATCTAGCCCTTACCTGTCTGTAAACAACCAAGCCAAGAACTCTTTAGATTTCCAGTAAGTATCAGGAGCATCCCAGTCACCATCAGACCAGACAATTTCAGGCTTGTAAGTGTTTACAATCTCATAGAGTTCGGGTAGTGTCTTTTGCTGACAACGAAACAGAAAGTACAGAATATTAGTTTGTAACATTAACACATTTCTATGTCTTTTCATAAATACCACTATCACAGCATTATTATTGCAAAAGGCTGTAAGGACATCCATACTATCTCTCTTAGATTCTTCGGCTTCAATACAAACACGCAGAAGAGTGCTGTCCAAAGCGGTCTAGATGATACATATTTTTTTTCTCAATTTGATGGCGCGTCTAGCGAGGAAGCAAAGGTCTCACTGACAAATTAACGAAGACAAGCCAGACAGTTCACTGTGGCACATCTACTTACACACTGTGGAACATCTCCCCTCTAGAATTAACAGCGACTACTGTCCACACTGCTCTAAAAAAACTTACTCATATTAGCTTTATCAGTCTTTTTCGTATTGACAAATATTGATCCATCAGCACCAGCACTAGCACCAGCACCAGCACCACCACAACCACCACCACCACCAGCACCACCACTACAACCCCCGCCGCCACCACCACCACCACTACAACCACCGCCAAAACCATCACGACCAAAACCACCACCACCGCCACACCACCACCACCAGCACCACCACCACCACTACAACCACTACAACCACCGCCAAAACCATCACGACCAAAACCACCACCACCGCCACACCACCACCACCAGCACCACCACCAGCAGCAGTAGCACCACCAGCACCACCACCAGCATCAGCAGCAACAGCACCACCAGCACCACTAGCATCACCAGCACCAGCATCATCACCATCACCAGCACCACCAGCACCATCACCACCACTCATCTCATCTCATCATGTTCCTCTTGTACCTTGCGGTGTCGAGGTGAAGTATAAACTTCGTGAGAGTGCCCGAGTATGGGCTTCATATATCGATGTTCCCATGGACTCTGCTATTCCCTCCGTCCAACGTTTACGTGGTCGGCCTCTTCCTCTGATTCCATCTGGTCTGTACATCATTGCACCACCACTAGCAGACCAAAACCACCACCACCTGAACCCCCACCACCACCACCACCACCAGCACCACACGAGCACCACCAACACAACCACCACAACCACCAGCACCAGCACCATCACCACTACCACCAGCTTAGTACCAAAACCACCAAGCACCACGCCGCCGCCGCTACCACCACCACCATCACCACACCACCACCACCACCACCAACAGCGCTCATTTGTTATGATTCCCACAAAAACATTTGAAGCAGCTGTTACTCAGTGGTCAGCATGCTTGCCTGTTGATCCTGCATTGAGGTGACGCCCCATGCGAGGCGATCATGTGAGGCGATCATGCGAGGATTGTTGTTAATTGATGCGGGCTTACTAATGTAACTATGCTTGTTGTTATGAAAACATTTATGCAGTTAAGTACGAACAGAAAAACACACGTGATGCAAATATAAACAATAGCTAAAACACTCAAACCAAACCTTACATCGACAAAATCTTGTGTCTTATATCCAGACTTCTTGTCAGCAACGTACAGTGGATTGAACCATTCGAATTGGGAGTGGTACAACCCAAACTTGAGATCTGTTTTTCCTCTTGTGGCATTCATCAACTCACCTAGTAATACATACTTGTTCATTTTTTAATGTTGCATATACTGAGGTTAGATGTATGCAACAAGAGATTTGATCTATTGGGAGTGAGTCAGACATTGGCAAAAATATGAGTTCCTGTATACAAGTTGCACGCGTTAACATTTCTTTACTCCAAAGGGAGTAGACCAAAAAGGCAACTGCCCAGGCAAAATGTTACATTATATATATATATATATATATATATATATATATATATATATATATATATATATATATATATATATATATATATATATATATAGTTCCAAATTCACGGTAAAGAGTCACCTCATTATGCTCCGTTCCTATGCCAGTAAATATCACACAAAATGTGCGTCACTGCCCCATCAACACAATATTAACAGTATGTGTAAAATAAGGAATGAAACCGAATAAATTATGCAGCCGGATATATAGGCAGTAAGTCACAAATATGACAACCTTCTGGCAAATGACATAATGTAACTAAGTTTGTTGTCAAGACTAATGAGGAAAGAAAATGACTATATTATGAAATTAAATAGGGCAGAGGGGAATTTAAAAATAATAATATATGTGGGCTCACTGATAACATCATGTGGAAGATAGCCAACACACATACAAATAGAAAGGGTCAAGCAAAAATTGCATTTTATAAAATAAAGATAGTATATGAAATAAACACATACCATATGAAGTAAGAAAAATATATTAATAAGTGAGCGTGCGTAAAGTTTAATACAAAGCGATGAACAACCGCTGCTTTGTAAACAACCAAGAAACTCTACTGAAACCACATAATTATGGGTTTTAGAGAAGCATGTAAATAATAATACTGATAATCTAAACTGAAATAATTAACAGCGAAAATGGAGAACCAATAAGTGAACAAAAACAGATCCTAATAAGATGGAAGCAGTATTTCGAACAACTTCTCAACATCCCATCAGATGTCACAGGAATTCAAGAGACCTACACAGATGTCACCGAGGAACTAGAACCAGACATACTAAAAGAAGAAATTATAGAAGCCATCAGATTAGCCCCATTAAACAAATCACCAGGACAGGATGAAATACCAAATGAACTAATTAAAGCAGCAAGGGAAGTAGGAACAGCTTGGCTACATAGACTATTCAACTATGTTTGGGTAGAACAACAGACACCACGAGACTGGGGAAACGCCATAATTATCCCAATTTGGAAAAACAAAGGCAGCAAAAGAGATTGCACACAATACAGAGGGAAAATATTTTGCAAAATTCTTGAAAAAAGATTACGAACTACTTTAGAACCCCAGCTAAGCGAAACGCAGCTTGGATTTAGGAAAAACAAAGGATGCACAGACGCCATTTTTGCTCTTAGACAACTTATAGAAAAATCAATTGAATTCAATGAAACACTCTACTTAGCCTTTGTCGACCAAGAAAAGGCATTTGATAGGGTAGATAGAAACAAGCTGTGGGAAATCCTTAAACAATATGGAGTGAGTACACATCTAACAAACCTATGTAGAAGTTTATACAACAACAGTGAATGCATAGTGAGAGCAACTGGAGAACACTCAGAACCCTTCACCATAAGATCTGGAGTACGACAAGGTTGTGTCCTGTCCCCTCTCTTGTTCATAACATATATAGACAACATATGTAAAGAAACCAGCCAAGCAGAGACAGCAAGAATACCGCATGACGAGAACACAGAAGAAGAACCATCTGCAAATCTAACCATTAGAGAACTCCTGTTTGCGGACGACCAAGCACTAATAGCAAAATCAGAAGCTGAATTACAAGACCACATGAATAGTCTAAACGAAATGTGTAGGGAACATAACATGAAAATTAGCACAAGCAAAACAGAGGTAATGACTATAACTAAAGAAGAACAAACAGCAACAATTCACCTAAACGTAACATCCCTTGAAACAAGTAAAGAGCTTCAAGTACCTAGGAAGTATAATATCATCAAATGGCAGATCAGAAGACGAGATCGAAAATAGGTGCAATAAGGCAAATCAACTCATTGGACAAATGGCACCAATACTAAAGAACAAACATGTATCAATAACTACTAAGAAAGCACTTTACAACACAATCTTCCTACCAACTCTGTGCTACCAATGCCAAACCTGGACAATGACAGAAAAAGAGAAAAGAAAAATCACAACAACAGAAATGAGGTTTCTGAGAAGAATACTCAACGTATCAAGAAGAGATAAGATCAGAAATGAAGAAATCAGGACTAAAGTAGGGGTTAAAGCTGCTCTAGATTTTATTAGAAAGCAGCAAGTCAAATGGTTTGGCCATGCAAGTAGGCTACCAGTCAACAGCATGCCACAACAAGCAATGATGTACAGACCAGATGGAAACAGAGGAAGAGGCCGACCACGTAAACGTTGGACGGAGGGAATAACAGAATCCATGGGAATGTCGATATACGAAACCCATAACCGGGCACTCTCACGAAGTTTATACTTCACCTCGACACCGCAAGGTACAAGAGGAACATGATGAGATGAGATGAGAATCTAAACGTGTAACAATGGTATTCTATTGGACCAAGACATACAGAAGAGAGTCCTAAAGCATTCAGACAGAGAACAATCATCATCATCATGTGCCATGCCGGTAAACGTGGGCGGTCATGTTTCGCTATATTACACCAGCTTTGTGGATCAGCTGTGTTCTTGTCTCGACCATGCCATATGGTCCTTATTTTTTAGTCAAAATGTTTTCTATTTTGTAAAAGGTTATTTCTGTCATGGTAATTCTTGCTCTAATCTCTTCAAGGCACCTCCCATCAGATGTTATGACTGTTCCGAGATAGTTGTATCGATTCACTTGTTTAAGAATATTTCCATTCATCCTGATATTACATTGTGGTATTTCTCTCTTCTTAGAGACGACCATAATCTCTGTATTCTTACAATTTAATTCTAACCTTAGCTATTCACTGTGTACAATAACCGTATCTACGAAATGTTGCAGATCATGTTCATTGTCTGAAATTGATGTTATGTTCTTCAATGTTGATTCCTGTCATATCTTCTAAATTTCTAAACATATTTTCACTGTGTAGGGAAAAATCTCGAATATCTTCTTCTAATAATCACCAAAAATGATGACACAATGAAATAAATTAAGAGACGAATATCTATTGCTCTTCAAAAACTAAAACAACTGAATAAATTAGTAGAGGGGGACAGATAGAACTACAAAAATTAGATTTGTAAGAGCATGCATCTATCACATTGCAACATACGCCTGTGAGACCTGGAGACTTACAAAACATGTTGAACAAAAAATAAATGCCTTTGTACATAAATGTTATAGACGAGTTCTAAGAATATCTTGGATACAGAAAAGAATAAATGCATTCATGTGACAAGAGCTGAATATTGAAGAATGTTGGCTACTAAAGACGATAAAATAAAGAAAATTGAAATATTTTGGGCACTAGAAACGTCATGAAAGTTTGGAGAGAACAGTATACACCCGGGAAGAGAAGAAGAGGAAGGCCAAAGAAAAGATTGGTGTAGGATGTGGCAGATGATCTCAAGATAGGTGTATCGGACGCGGGACATCTTGCTTATGGCCGAGAAGTTTTCCGGAAGGTTGTTATGGGAGCTAGGTTCTGCAAAGGACATGCTACTGAATGAATGAATGAAGGAAAACAGATCTGGAGACATTACACATGCCTGTAGCACACCTCTATTAATAGGCTGATATTGACCTACTTCATTATAATCTTTATTGGTTTCTTGTTTCCAATATATACTTTTTTTTACAAGTCTAAGGTGTTTCCCATCAATTTATAGATCAGGAAGCATCTGCATTATGTTTACATATCTCACTTTATGGAAAGCCTTTGTGTAATCAATGAAGCAAAGATGTAAGTCTTTGTTTACCTATATCGAACTATTGATTAATGTTCTCCGCAAGTACGCAGCATTTACTGTGCCTTGCCTTCCAAGAACCCACATTGTCTCCTCACACACCCCCCCCCCCCCCCACCCCATCTAATTTCATCTTGTATTTTACTCCTAACCCTTTGCATGATAATTCTTAGCAAAATCTTCGTCTCATCTCATCTCATCATGTTCCTTTTGTACCTTGCGGTGTCGAGGTGAAGTATAAACAGCGAGAGAGTGCCCGCTTATGGGCTTCATGTATCTTCGTGATGTGGCTAATTATGCTAATTGTTCGATGTTAATCGTAACATCTTCGTGACGTGACTAATTATACTAATTGTTCGATCTTGATCGCAAAGCAAGGCTCCTGATTTACAAATTCAGGTGATATATATCGCGAGTATCATATATTGTGTTCAGCAGTCGACGTTTCAATCATAACAATATTTTTCAGGAATAACTCAACAGATGTAAAGAAAAACATGAAATTCGAATATTTACTGAAAAATTAAAACCTAAACAGAAAAAGTATAGGTATGGATCGTTGCGAGGCCATTTACACACATTCGCCGCCTTCCTAGCAACGCAGTATGTGTAATGAACTCACGTTTTGTCCCGTGATTATGATCGAAATGTCGATTCGTTGTTTCCCGATATAACGGTTTTTTTTTTGTATCTTATCGTGTGTGTGTGTGTGTGTGTGTGTGTGTGTGTGTATGTGTGTGTGTGTGTGTGTGTGTGTGGGGGGGTTATTATTATCGATTCCCCCCCCCCCCCACCCCTGTGATTTAGTCTATCGTCTATGTTTGTTGTAAGGTATGTGCACTGTGTCTGTATTTATTATGTCTCACCTTTTCGCAGGCGTTACACTTACCTGTTTGTATTTTCTTATACTTCTACATAGGGCGTATTTTTAATGACTGTGCAGTGTTTGAAAACATTGCCAGTCCAAATGTTACATTTACCTATTATGTTGCATGAGCTTTACAGAGGGTGAATACAAAACTTGGACCGGCAATATTTTCAAACACTGCACAATCATTAAAAATACACTACTACTACTACTACTACTACTACTACTACTACTACTACTACTACTACTACTACTACTACTACTGCTGCTGCTATTACTGCTACTACTACTACTACTACTACTACTACTACTACTACTACTGCTGCTGCTGCTGCTGCTGCTGCTGCTGCTGCTACTAGCTACTACTACTACTACTACTACTACTATTACACCTACTGCTACTACTTCTATCATCGCAACAATAACTACTACACCCTCCTTATTTATTCTTGTTCCTCTTCTTCCTTGATTTTCCCATTTGGTCCACAGTATAAATATATGAAGATTATTCTAGAAAGAGTTCTGGTAAAAACTGTACATGGAATTATTCTTACCAACAATATCTCGGTTTGGACCAACTGCTGCTGAGTTCCAGCTAAACGAGTATTTAGAGGGCCAGTTGGTGAAACCTTCGTGGTGTTTGCTGACAAATACAATATATCTGCAGACAAAGACAATATTTTAATAGCTTAGATCCCGAAATTATGGGACAGTGGTTAGTGTCTCACGTGCACGGTGGTTTACGATTCAATCACCTATTGTAACAAGGTAAAGTGTTATCATATAGTACAACTGTGGGGTTGACTCAATCTTAAAATACGAGAACCAATAATATTTAGGATTTTATAGGAAAACGAAAGACAGCAACAGGACAGCTGATCACTTCACCTCATTTTGCTGTGATGTACAAAGATTAGTCTGGTTGTAGTACAAAGATAGAGGCCAAGAAATGAGTTGGCCAACTCACCATAAAGGCATGGTCTAGTATGTGTACAATTCTTATCAACTATCCCCTTACAGCAGCAACTACTAGGTGACCTTAAACTTGGCATAGGTTTACAAATGCTGGCTCTATAACATTATCCATTACATAACTATGTCTGTAAACCTATAGGTGCCAATAGGTACCAGTTGGTGTCATTGATACAAATATGTCCTATTATATGTCTTTAACTGATAATGAAAGTTATATGAGCGATCTATTGATAAACAGCAGGAAACCAACTGTATAACTAAGCATACTTACGAATCAATATATTGTTTTATGTGCAAAATGTTAGCTGAAAATCTTCCACAAGACGGACAGAGATTTAAACAAAGAGGAAACAGAATACAAGCAAGACCCTACAAAAACTGAATGAATGTAACAGCTGAGACAA
Source organism: Cepaea nemoralis (assembly GCA_014155875.1). Lineage (NCBI taxonomy): Eukaryota > Metazoa > Mollusca > Gastropoda > Stylommatophora > Helicidae > Cepaea > Cepaea nemoralis. The sequence goes on from JACEFZ010015485.1 coordinate 494,936, forward strand.
GGAACACTACCTTGTATGCAACTGACACACATGCTGTATTCAGAAAACATATGCCATGCCATCAGCTATTCACTCGCCGTGAACCTCAGGTATGTAAACAAAAAGACACGACAATCTCTGTACAACTACCGAGGTGATGCTGAAACATATAACTAAGTGTTTTGATTTGTTTCGGTTAAAAGGAATCATTTTCTTATTCTTCTAGGCGTTCGATCTTTTATGTTTACGCCGACCGAAGAGTTCTCGAAATGTAGTCAACAGCTTTGGGAAGCTTCTATTTTGTTGTATACAGATTTGAATGCACTGCCGGTCTCACCAGGCAAATTACTTGATTATATTTCGAACCGTGTTTCTATAGTATGCACCTGAAGAGATACAGCAACATATTCCAGGCAATAAATTGTGCAATGTATTGCTTGTGCCTTCATTATTTACTAATGAAAATGTTTTCGTGATGGTTGGTGTTTTTGGTAAATTTATTCTTCGAATGTGATTTCCTCGGCTTAAATAATTTAATTATAAAATATAAGTATATTAGAGTTCAAAACTAAATTAATAAATTCAATAAAGTACTGCCATACTTTGCACCTGAACTCTGGAAAAGTTCTGCCCATTCGGAAGCTACGAAAAATTCGGCGGTGAATTCTTTGGCGAAGTCAGCGTATGTAAAATCAGGTCTGTAATTTGCCGCCATGAAATCTACAACGTCGGATTTTGGCTGTCCCTGCCACCACCACCAGAACCATTCTGAGTTAAAACTAGGCACTGAAAACACACCCCAGTGAATGAATATCCCTAACTTTGCTTCATCGTACCAGCTGGGAAGTGGCCTGGAATCGAGAGAGTCCCAATTCGGTTCATAGCATAAGGCATTCTGTATTAAAAGGCCAAAAGCCAGCTTGATGAATAATCTCACCACAAACGATGCCATTATGGTTTCATATCTAACATATTACGACTCGTGTGAATTTATAACCCACGATAATGTCACGTGATAATGTGTCATGTGATATATTTATATAGTAACCGACAATGGTTCTCACTTAATATAGAGCATGATTAAGTAACTTTATTTAGCTTCTTGCGTCTAAACATTAAAGTGCGAGTGACAATTTAGTTAGGTAGAATGTTACATTTACTCTCCATTATTATATGACTCAAAAGTACGTTATGCATAATTTCTAATCGACATCACTGCATTCGGGACAATCCCATACTAACTCCGCGACAAAAGCAGCCAGAAAAGTTCACATGCTGATCACATTATAGTAGAAATGTGATGGACTGTCTACGTCTGATTTCTGTAATCAGTTTATGGTTATCATTTGTTTCTTGTAGGACTTTCTCATTCTTTTTCTTTTTCCCTGTCCGTCTATGGCATTCTGTGCATTTGGCCCAGAAAACACATTTCCACTGTAATTAGACGTTTCCCAGCTTTTCTGCTTTTGTCTATTTTTCATTTGCATGTAACAGTATATTCTCTATGCAACACTGCAAGCCTCTTTTTTTTCTCACTGAAATTGACATTTAAAAAACACACACACACAATCACTGTACACAATAGGTGCAATGCAACAGAAGAAAAAGAACAGACACATAGACGAACTATGGCACATGCTAGAGGAAACATCAGAGAAAATAATACCAAAAATAAAGAAGACTACGAAAAAAAAAATGTATGACTGAACAAATTATAAAATAGATTGATATTAGAAGAAAAGGTAACTAAAAACAAAATGGACATAAAAGAATACGTAGCAAAACAGTATCAAAATGTAAGGCAGCGAAAGAAGCCTGGCTACATAGGCAGGTGCAAGGATATTGAATGACAACGAGAACAGACACAATCTATATACATAAAATACATGAATTATCAGGCATTGGAAAGCATACATCAAGTAGCTTGAAAGCTAAAGAAAGTAATATATTAATGGATAAAGAAAAGATAAAGGAAATCTGAACATAATATATAAAAGAGGTACATAATGATGATAGTAGATGGCCTGAATGTACCGAGGAATAGGTGGCCAATCTTTCTCTCACATAGCAGACGACGAGCCCAGACACCGAACCATCGTCCACTTGTGCTCATAATTACAGCACAGCTCCCTATCTACTTCGCTATCGTGCCAGCTATTTCCCCGTTGAGATACCATCCAATGTTTTACTTCTAGATGTGACCTACATTGCCTTAGCCAAAATGAATCAGACGAGAAGTATATAACTGTCTAGTGCGATGACAATAGTTATCAATTAAAACAAGAGGATCCGTGTTTCACGAATGGAAGCATATAGAACATATGGTTCTAGCCCCATGTTTGTATAGACCAGCCGGCACATGAGGGCTGATGTGTTCAGTATCAAGCTGTATGAGCACCGGTTTTAGGCTACGGTCAACCCTAGGAGTTGTCAACAACAAAAAAGTCTTCCTAAATACGAATTCGATTCCATGACAACTGGCGGTCAGGCAAGCGTCCCTGACCTTTGAATAACATTTATTTGTAACTTGTGCATGTTAAAAAGTTAGTTGCATATACTTCACATCACGTCGCAGACACGTTGCACACGTTGCTGTTGTGATCTCTTGGCAAGTTTACGTTCAGTAGTTTGCCATTGCTTTCTGAACGACAGACACCCATATCATTTCGTAAAAACCAACAGCAAGGCGTCCGTAAATCCTTGGCCACGGAGCAGGAAACTTATGCATAGGCATGTTACATTTAGTGTGTAGATGAACTGTCAAGTGATATAGAGTTATTTCACTTTTGCTGTGGTGGTCCAGTCAAAGCAAGGCTTATAAAGGAAATAATAACAGGCTAATAGACTGCTCCTTTAGTTTGCTCATGTGCAGGAATATGATCTTTGTTCAGCAAATAAAAGCTTATCATCATAATTGGCATCGAAAATTATAAAATTAATCATACATGTGCAGAGTATTCAAAACACACTGCATTAGTTCAATAGACAGAAAACCATACTACTAACCGAATGACTGGGAAACTGAAGAAATACAAACAGATTAGGGAGAAGGATATCTAGTAAGTAGTAACGTTGTTGTTGCATATCCTTTATAGGACGTAGCAGTCAATCCCGGCATTGTTTTGGCTGTTCATGATTTCTGGGCAAGTTTACGTCCAGTAGTTTGCCATTGCTTTCTGAACGACCGGCATCCATATCAATCAATCAATCATGTGCCATGCCGGAAAGCGTGGGCGGTCATGACTCGCCATTTCACTCGATCACCAGTGTCGTGGATCAGCTCAGTGTTCCTGTCTCGTCCATGCCATGTGGCTAAGCCATCCAGGTATTTTCCTCTCGGTCTTCCTCTTGGTCTGTTCCCTTCGATCTTGCCAGTTGTCACTAAGTTCTCCAATCCATTTCTTCTCATAACATGTCCAAAAAATTTTGACTGTCTATGTCTAATTTCTATAATCAGTTTACGATGTTCATTTGTCTCATGTAGTACTTGGTCATTGGTTTTTCTGTCTGTCCATGGTATTCTTTGCATTTTCCTCAGAAACCACATTTCTGCAGCCATCAGATGCTATTCAGCTTGACTGCTCACTGTCCAAGTTTCACATCCATACAAAAGAACAGGCTCTATGTATCCCCTCAACACTCTTTTTCTCGTTTCAATTGACATCTTTTTATTGGTCAGAATGTTTTTCATCTTGCTAAAGGCTACTTTCGCCATGGCGATTCTTGTTCTAATCTCTTCAAGGCATCTCCCATCAGATGTTATGACTGTTCCAAGATAATTGTACCGATTCACTTGTTGAAGAATATTTCCATTTACTTGTATATTACATTGTGGCACTTCTTCCTTCCTAGTGACGACCATAACCTGAGTCTTTTTACAATTTAATTCTAACCCCAGTTGCTCACTGTGTACAACAACCGCATCTACTAATTGTTGCAGGTCCTGCGCATTGTCTGCAATTAATACTGTATCATCTGCATATCTAATGTTATTGATGTTTCGTCCTCCAATGTTGATTCCATTTATATCCTCTACATTTCTGAAAATATTTTCACTGTATAGGGAAAAAAGATCTGGAGACATCACACATCCCTGCCTAACACCTCTCTTAATTGGCTGATACTGTCCCACTTCATTATCAATCCTTATTGCAGCTTGTTGTTTCCAATATATGTTTTTTATAAGTCTAATGTCTTTCCCATCAATTTGTAGATCTGCAAGCATATCCACCATGTTGACATGTCTAACTCTATCAAAAGCCTTTGTATAGTCAATAAAGCAAAGATGTATATCCTTGTTTACTTCTATAGCACGTTCAATAACTGTTCGCAGCATATACACAGCATTTACTGTACCCTTTCCTTCTACAAACCCACATTGTTCTTCCCCTATTTCAGGTTGTATCTTCTTCCTCACTCTTTGCATGATAATTCTTAGCAAAATCTTTGTGATGTGACTCATTATACTAATTGTTCTATGTTGATCACATTCCAAGGTTCCTGATTTCTTTGGGATTGCAATAAATACAGAGTTACATAATTCAGGAGGTATATCTCCAGTATCATATAATGTGTTCATCAGTCTGGTGACTTGCTCTAGTCCAAATTCTTCTAAAGCTTTAATCATTTCTGTTGTGATGTTATCTGCACCGGGGGCCTTGCCAGCTTTCATATGCTTAAGAACATTTCGAACCTCCATCTCCAAAATTGGCGGTCCTTCATTATTAAATCTAATATCATACTGTTCGTCTCTGTTATCATCATAAAGGTGTTTCACATAATCTGTCCATACATGCAGAATCTGGTCTTTTTCTATTATGATTTTGCCATCTTCAGTTTTTAGACACCCTGTTGATGTACTTGTTCTTTTATTAGTAAGTTCCTGAATTCTTTTGTGCACTAATTTGGTATTTTGACTGTTGTGTTGGTTTTCAATTTCTAAGCACTTTTCCTCAAGCCATGCTTCTTTTGTTTCCTTACATAATATTCTGACTTGTCTGTGAATTTCTTCATATTTGACATAATTATGTTTGTTGAGTCTTCTTGTTTCCATGAGGTGTAAAATTTCTTCAGGCATCCAATTCTTACGACCCACCTTCTTTAATTTTGGAATAGTTGTTTCTGCAGCCACATTGATTGAATTCTTCAACGTTTCCCATTGATCATCCACATCCTGGAATAGGATCTCTAGATCAGACAAAATTTCAAATCTGTTCTGTACTTCTATGTTGAATTTGTTTTGTATTTCCTTGACATTACTCAATGTACACAAATCATATTTAGTGTTTCCTGTTATATACTTGACTTTCTTCAACTTTATTCTCACTGTTCCTGTGAGTAATCTGTGGTCACTATAACAATCAACACTGGGAACTGTTTTTGCTAGTGTTAATGCGTTTCTAAATCTTCTGCTAATCAGAATGTAGTCAATCTGGTTTCTAATCCTGCTATCAGGACTCCATTATGCCACATAGTGGTCACGCTCACACGCACCACATAGTGGGAATTGGGAGATTCCCAGTCTAACAATAGAATGACTTGACCACTAGGGAAAACTAAGGACGACGTAAGCATCGTCAAGACAGCAACGGAGGTGACTTCGAGAAAGGAGATCAAGACGGCTGTGTGTATTTTTCCCTGAAAGCTCCTTGAGAAAAAGGTTTGATCATTTAGGGCAAGGCATTGTTACTGAGAAGGGATATCGCCTGTTTATATATAGCATTCTTGTCATACTCAGGACCGGGACATATAGATAATATAGACAACGAGTTAAGTTTGGACATTGGTTGCAATATGCTTTAGGAGATTGGGTAATTATAGAATTGGATGAACGGCCAAGTTGTATTAACATATATAACGTCCCGTGCCCGTGTTAGGGCCCCGTTATATGATACCGCAGTGTTGTGTTCATTTTGTCTAAAAGAGAGCAGATCCGAAATAAAAGGATTTATCTCAAAATTATAACAGTCTTCAAGGTGAGCGACTTTTGTTACATACATTCATTCAAGTTTGAGTTTTAATGCTTCGGCGGTTGAATGCACGTCGAGACACTCCATGTCCATAATTTTCTAGGGTGTTGCTTGAACTAGGTGTTTCCTGCAATCATTTTCTGCTCTTTTGCCCACTCTACGAGCCTGTATCCTCTTTCATTTCTCTCTCCTAAACCATAGTTTCCAACTGTGTATCTATCCCCTTGATTTCCTACTTTTGCATTGAAGTCCCATATTATGATGTTTATTTCTGAATTTTTACATTTCTTTAAGGCAGACTCTATGTCATTATAAAATTCTTCTACACTATCTTCACAGGATTCTCCTGTTGGGGCATATACTTGAATAATATTTATGCTAAAAGGTCTGCCACTTAATTTAACTAGTAGAACTCTGTCCGACACGGCCCAATATCCTTGAACAGATTTTGCTGTTTTCTGGTCCAAAATAATTGCCACTCATCTATGACGATCTTCACCTCCAGAATAAATAATCTTGAAATCTGCCTCTATCTTGATGCCTGATCCTGTCCATCTCGTTTCGCACATACCTAAAATATTAATTTTTTCCCTTTCAATTTCTTGTTTTATGTTCTCTAATGTTCCGTCATTGTTTAACGTCCTAACGTTCCAAGTTGCTAATTTTAACGTCTCTGTCCTTGTCTTGCGATGATCAGTCTTTAAGCGAATCATGATATACTAGGCACTTTTAAAGAGGTAGTTTGCCGTTGCTTTCCTCTATGGCAGTGACCTTACTGGTCGGAGACCGCAGCCATTGACTCAAGAAAAGTTCCTCTGCCTGCCATCGTGAAGCTCGAGGCCATGACCCACAATATCTGTCGGCTGCCCTCAAAATTTCATCCACCACCTGCCTTCCGTGGCTTCTTTTGAAAACTTCCAATAAAAGGAACACAAACTAACATCACATAATCCACAGGAATACACTATTCACCGGAAATCCATAGGAAATCACACGAAATCCAAAGGATAACACTAAATAGCGTCCCTCCGAAAAGTAACGCTTCATTTTGTCGCCATTGTACCGGAAGCCAATACTAGTTTCTTATATCCTTTCATAAAAAAGCCAACGTAAGGCGATCTGCTGTCAAAGCGCCACATCTGTGTTTCGACCTCGGGTATACGGGATTACGAACTGCGTCCGCAAACCCCTCGCCACGGAGCCGGAATCCATTGAAGCTGTCAAAGAAAGGGAACTTGCGTTAAAAAAAAGTTATAATGTTATTTTACATATCTTGGAAAATATTAAGCAGAACCATTCTGGAGAAACTATGAGACGCCACTAACAAACAATTAAGGGAGTAACAGGCAGGCTTTCGACCAAATAGATCCTACACTGGCCAGACAATCACATTTCGCGTTGTTATAGAGCAAATCATCAAAATGAATTCGCCACTTTGGATTTGTTGACTATGAAAAGGACTTTTATAGCATAGATAGAGAATCCCCCTGAAAATGAGGAGGCGATCATTTTGCGATCCCACAGAAAATCGCTAACTTAAAAAAAATATTGCATATAGAGAGAGATAAGAGTCGCAGAGTTCCGTACATGAGAAAACAATCAGAGGCACTCGAAATAAGAACAGGGGTTAATCGGTGATGCCGTTTGTCGCCTCTATTATTCATACTGACTATAGACTGCATTCTGAAGCACTACGAGAAACGCTTTATGGTTTCTGTCAGAAATGGAGGTGCGCCGCCGCCATGTTAATGTACTATCACTGGCAAGCAACCCCAATTTGTCAGAAGTGACAAGTGTTGATCTCTGACCGATACCATAATTTGTCAGTATTTGAATCGGGACAAAATCTATATGGTTGAAATAAAGATTAAGTCCCTGAATATCCAAGAGTAGAGCTGCAAGCGGCTCGTTAAACAAAAGCGAAAATTATAACTGGTCTTGATATTCCCCAAGGAGTGGGAAAGTAAAGGTTAGATGCCTTAGGTTTATGTATACTGCTAAATTACTAGGCAGTGCAGGTATTTTCCCTGTGACAAATGCACTCTCCCTGGTTTATAAGTAAGCTCCCCACCAATGTACACACACACAAGCACGTATGCACTATTAGAAAATAAAAGTATAACAACTGAACTATGAGTTTAAAGCAAACTACAATCCTTGTAATTACTATCAGTATCATTGAACATATGATGGTTATCTAGATGATGATAGTGAACTATAGAGGTTTATGCAATACAACAATGTAGTGATGAAATGATGAAAAGCATATACATAACTCTAAATTTACTTGTATCCTCTCTGGATCTATGGACGGGTTATATGTGAGATACGCAAAGCAGGTCGGTCTTCGGAACGTAGTTCCGTCCTGACGCCACCAGGTTCCACGGTGTCACTGCACGGGAAAGCCTGGGCTCCTGTTGAGTGCTTGGAAGATATAATCAAGAATGTCCATTATCTAGTTCTACATCAGTATAATTCTAGGTAAAATATACAATCTATCACCCCTATATACACACTCACATTGAAAAGTCTGGCATTGTTTCTCTTCCAGCTTTACTGCGTTCACTCTCCTCTTTCTCAATCCATATCTCTCTATTACTTTCCAGTCTGGAAAGGACTTTTCCATCATCTAATCACGCCTGTAATTACAATTACTGCCATCCATTTCAATGTCCGGTCATGAGGAATTAGTTGTCTTAAGACCAGTGTCAATATTTCAGACACCTGGCTCTTTACAACCGCTCCGTTCAAAATTTGGTTTAGCAGATCAAAGGGTCAGTAGTGGTATAATACGAGTATCTGATACCCGGGTTTAAAAGTCATGCGTATTCTCTGTGATAGGCCTCAGTTAGTTACGATGAATACTCGTTTACCATGCACTGGAAGGGCTAATCGGAACATATACCCAGATATCATTTGTGGGTAATGCCTGAACCACTACTACCTCTGTTTCAAACACAATCAGTAGGCAATAGGCCAGTGCGCGCGTAAGAACGAAATAGCATAACACCAAATTCCTCCTGGTTAGTTACCATATACAATTAGCATCTCACACATCAAATAACTCTAAGCATTTCAACATAAAAGTATGCAAATTCAAAATGGTTGTTTGTTTGTTTGCATATACTTTACAGGACATTGCTGTCAACATCAGCATCTTTCAGCTGTTTGTTGATTTCTTGGCAAGATTACGCTCAGTAGTTTGCCATTGTTTATGAGCGGCCGGCTCACATACCCCGTAAGTTTACTGACGCGATTCGAACCACTGCTGATTCTCACCGTCGTCACGAGAGTATACGAGATTACAGAGAAAAGTAGCTAATCTCTAGGCCAGGAAGCCGGCAAATTCAAAATAGGCATATAATAATATTCCTAATAATAATTTTAAAAACGTCCTAATATCCTAATAACGGCATATCGAACTAGATAGTCATACTATTATATACATCGAAGTGAGACACTATAAACAGGTCTCATAGGAGTAACCACATAGGACAGCTGCATTGCTTGTCTGCTAGATTCGGTCACTACTTAGCCACTGCCGTGGTAAGAATTAAAAAGTATAGTCAATAGACTATATTCTCACACCAAATTCTCACACTAGAATATTCCGGGTGTTTCCGGGTCCAGTCAAGGATATGCACTACTGACGAGCTAAAACAAGAGCGAAACCCGAGTATAGTGCTTCCAAATTGACGTTTACAAGGCCTTAGGTTCGTACCGGAATACGATCAGCGTTGCCAGTTGTGGGTTGTGCTCAATCTTTAAATCTCAAATCCCGAAACAACCAAATAAATCAATTTGATTATTGCTCGCTGGACTTAAGTGAGCCTGGTGTGCCTTGCCAGCCGAGAAGACCTGATCATTCGGGCCACATCGAATGACGGATGTCAATCGCGGCGATCGGGCAAATTTTGAGCTATAACCTACGATGGGTGACGTTGTGATATTCTAGTGTGAGAATTTGGTTGCGTCTAGCGTGTACCGCGTGGTCTAGTGGTTACACACCCGCGTCACATGCCAGTGATCCGGGGTTTGTTTCCGGGTCCGGTCAAGGATATGCACTACTGACGAGCTCAAACGAGAGCGAAACTCGAGTATAGTGCTTCCAAATTGACGTGGACAAGGCCTTAGGTTCGTACCGGAATACGATCAGCGTTTCCAGTTGTGGGTTGTGCTCAATCTTTAAATTTCTCTAAGTGTTCCATCAGATTTGTAAATTGAGAAAGTATTCTGGGATGGTAACGCCGCATTCTGTGACAGTTTCGTTTTCTTTTGCCAAGAACTTCTATACATGATTCCCTCCAACAGATTTTATCCCCCAGCCAGTCTTTCGTACTTACTTCGTCTACTAACTGCAACAGAGCCTGGTACTTATTAATGATTGCTATCTAAATCAGTTTTTCAGTTTCTAGATTTCTGGAATATTCTACATTGTATTGAATTTTATGTTTATAAGATGTTACTGCCTCTTGAGTTTCAACTTAATTTTAATTATCAGAAGATGATGACGTGCATGTATGTCTGCGTCTCTAAAACATTTACTTGGTGCAGAGACGATCTAAATTTCTTCTTGATACAGATATGGCCAATGTAAGTTTCTGTTTTGTGGCGAGGATCATGTTAATTTATGCATTCTTGTATGTAAATAATGCTTCCACATATGACGTATTGCTTTATTGAGTAGAAATGAGAGAATAGCTCTCCATTTTCTGTCATTACCACACACACGCTCGCGCGCGCACACATACACACACACATACAAACATACACACGTATATGTGTATACTACATTACACACACACGCACACACACAAGCACACACACTCACACACACACACACACACACATATATATATATATATATATATATATATATATATATATATATATATATATATATATATATATATACTGTTTATGCATTCCACAACTTTCCTCACAATCATTCTGAGGAGTTTGTTGGTAGAGGCATACCTCATGACGTTGTAGAGAAACACCCCTAAAGAGTATGTTGGTAAAAGTGCAATTCACAACTTTATTGTCAAGCGGTCACCTTGTGAGTTTGATGGGAATACAAACTAAGACATCGATGACCTACTTAGCAGCGACACCTACTGGCGTCACTACTTATGTTATCATTGTATTCCAATTAACAGATGTTGAGTGCTTCGTAAAAGCATTTTAAAGTGAGTGCAGTAGGTTGTGAGTATGTACAGATAAAAGAAGTCTCCTTCGAGACGATTAGACAAATTCTTTAGTGTTTGTCTTATATCTCACATGGATAATAACTTTCAATGTTTTATTCACAGTATCATAATCGTCATATATAACGACAAGCTTTGAAATCTCACCCGATGTGAATAATCTTCAATGAGATCCAAGTTTCTTTCCCTCGTATACCATACTATCAAGTTATTCAGGTATATATGTCGTTATTTTCTTCTTTTTCTACTAAGCAATTTGTTACGTTCAGTAGTTTGGCATTGCCAACGACCGACGCCCATACAATCAAATTCAAGGCAAGGAAGTTTGCTTTAAAAAACCCTCTCAACTGATTTCGAACCGTCAGCTCGGTATATCGGGAAATTTTGAAACGCATTCCCTGCCCCGAGGTCACAGCGCCGGCGTGATGTGTCGGTGAAACAAATACTTTTGTGAAGACAATTTGGAGACACAAACAAGCGCAGACACATGTGCATGCCTTAACACACCCGGACCAGGTGGATAGAAATGTGTGTGGGGAAAATGAACCAGATGCAGTGTATTTGCTGAAAATATTAATAGAACTTTCCATAGAAGTAAACAAACACTTATATCATTGTTTCATTGACTACCCAAAGACTTTCTACTGAGTCTACTTTCTACTGTATCTCACTTCAATGAGATAGAATGATTGGAAATCTTCAAACGGACGTGAAAGACCTAAGACTTGTGAAGAACATATATTGAAAACAAGCTGTCATAAAAAATCATTTTGAAGTGTGTTTCGAAAGCAGCCAATCAAAAGAGAAGTACAACAAGGATATTCTGTATATTCATTTATTCAGAAGCATATCTTTTGCAGAACCTCGCTCCCATAACAGCGTTTTAGGAAACTTCTCGGTCATCAGCAAGATGTCCCTCGTCCGATACAGCCTTCTGGAGATCATCTGCCACATGTTACACTCATCTTCTCGTTGGCCTTTCTCTTCATCTCTTCATAGGCATATCAATCAATCAATCATGTGCCATGCCGGAAAGCGTGGGCGGTCATGACTCGCCATTTCACTCTATCACCAGAGTCGTGGATCAGCTTAGTGTTCCTGTCTCGTCCATGTCATGTGGCCAAGCCATCCAGGTATTTTCCTCTCGGTCTTCCTCTTGGTCTGTTCCTTTCGATCTCGCCAGTTGTCACTAAGTTCTCCAATCCATTTCTTCTCATAACATGTCCAAAAAATATTTTGAATGTCTACGTATAATTTCTCTAATCAATTTGCGAGTTTCATTTGTCTCCTGTAGTACTTGGTCATTGGTTTTTCTATCTGTCCATGGTATTCTTTGCATTTTCCTCACAAACCACATTTCTGCAGCCATCAGATGTTTTTCAGCTTGACTGCACATTGTCCAAGTTTCACATCCATACAAAAGAACAGGCTCTATGTATCCCCTCAACACTCTTTTTCTCGTTTCAGTTGACATCTTTTTATTGGCCAGAATGTTTTTCATCTTGCTTAAGGCTACTTTCGCCATGACGATTCTTGTTCTAATCTCTTCAAGGCATCTCAGATCAGATGTTATGACTGTTCCGAGATAATTATATCGATTCACTTGTTGAAGAATATTCCCATTTACTTGTATATTACATTGTGGTACTTCGTTCTTCTTAGTGACGACCATAACCTGTGTCTTTTTACAATTTAATTCTAACCCCAGCTGCTCACTGTGTACAACAACCGCATCTACTAATATATCCCTTCATTATTGTTCTCTCCAAACTTTAATGACGTTTCAATGACCAAAACATTTCAATTTTCTTTGTTGCGTCGTCGTTAGTAGCCAAGCTTCTTCAACATCCAGATCTTGTCGTGTGGATGCCTTTGTTCTTTTCTGTATCCAATATGTTCTTATAACCAGTCTATAACATTTATATTCAAGGCATTTATGCGCTGTTCAGCTTGGTTAGTAAGTGTCCAGGTCTCATAGGCGTATATTGCAATAGAAAAGATGCATGCTCTTAAAAATCTAATTTTTGTAGATCTATCTGTCCCACCCCACAATTTATTCAGTTGTTTTAGTCTTCGAAGAGCAATAGATATTTGTCTTTTAATTTCTTTCATTGTGTCACCATTAGTTAGTTAGTTAGTTAGTTAGTTAGTTAGTTAGTTAGTTAGATAGTTAGTTAGTTAGTCGACAGATCATCCTAATTGCACATCGAACCATTCAGTCCTAAAGTGCTTGGATCACCTCCTCAGCAAATCCCGCAGCATGTAGCGGCTCAAGACACCAGTTCTGTGTTGGCTTATTAATCTTCTTTGGCTCCCTGTGTAGTGTTCTTGTTTGGCCACACCTCTTTTAACTTGCTGTTCTCGCAGCCTGACCATGATTGTAGATTCCCAGTCATCGCTTGGTTTTCGTAAACGACTTATTTCTCGCAGAGCACTCAGAATGTGTGCTTGGTCTATGGCTCGTCCGCCTTCCACAGGAACCCTACCTGCAAGCCTGTCAGCCCTTGTACACCCGCATGCCTTGGCACGAAGGTGAAACTAATCTTTGCCAGCCGAGACCGCTCCAGAGACAGCAGCCACGCTCTCCGACAATTAATAACCCAAATATTCGAAATATTCCACCACCTCCAATTTTTCCTCATTAACATAAATTTCTTTCTCCATATTAATTTTATCTGTATGCATTATCTTTGTTTGTGCTTTGTTAAGATATAAGCTGTGATTTTCACTTTTCGTTTGGTTTGAGGTTATTAGTTTTTCTATACCATTCTGCGATGTGGATAGTAATACTGTATTATCAGCATATCGAACCTCCGATATGTCATGACCACCGATATTTAGGGCATCATATTACTCCTTATCCGGCTCCGTGGCCGAGGGGTTAGCAGCTTTCTCCGCTAACCCCGAATACTCTCGTCACGTGACGCGAAGAGAATTAGCAGTGGTTCGAATCGCAAAAGTGACTTATGAGAGTATGGAGCCGGTCGCTCAGAAAGTCGTGGCGTGCTGATGAGCGTAATCTTGCCTAGGAATCAACATACAGCTGAAAGATGCTGGTGTTGACCGCAATATCCTGAAACAGGATGGAAACGCGGAAAAAAAAAAAAAAAAAAAAATATTACTCCTTGGTTATCTCTGACACTTCTCTTTCCGTATATAGTGAAAGTATTATAAAACATTCAGAAGCCAACATGTTCAAAGTATGTGGCATTTTCAGTTTCTTCACATTTCTGAATAACGTTTTAACGTTTATGTTAATGTGTTTAACGGTTGGTTTTTTCCGTGGGCATGTTTTAGTCAAGTTCAGACAAATGTATAGATAACGATACGGCAAACGTGGTCAGAGCTTTTAACAACATGTGTACAATGTAGAAGAGCAGGTAAACCATCACATCCTAGAGAGAATGGAGCCGCAGGGAGTGACCAGAGAATCTGGCAGACACTCAGTACTCCGATTAAAGGCCAGACTGATGCATAATCAGACTGCAACAGGTACCATTAGTATCTGGACTCTTCACCGGCTGTTGAATGATGAGGACAGAGCTCGTATGGGAATGTCCCGAGTGGTGTGATTCGGATCTTGCCTCAACTCAGCTGAACTCGAAATTATTTGAATGTTCACTAATAACAGTACACTTAAACCATTATCATGACACGCCTAAAGCTCACTGACCCCTTATCTAGTCAACCATTAACAGTAGCCTGACACAATTGCTATAACGCTGATGAAGGCAATACTTACAGGCGCCAGGAGTATTTCACGACTGATAGGAAAATTTGAATCATTTGAGTACACATGATTATTGGTATTATATCGCGACATTAACAAAAAAAAGGAACGAACAGTAGGCAAGACCATAAACAATCCGTCCTGTTCGTGGTCTATGCCGGAATTGACATAAAATAAATGTTGGTAACTGAATAAGAGGAAGAAGAAAGATAACAAGAAGAAGAAAGACAACAACAATAATAATAATAATAATAATAATAATAATAATAATAATAATAAATAATAATAATAATAATAATAATTAGAAGAAGAAGAAGAAGAAGAAGAAGAAGAAGAAGAAGAAGAAGAAGAAGAAGAAGAAGAAGAAGAAGAAGAAGAAGAAGAAGAAGAAGAAGAAGAAGAAGAAAAAGAAGAAGAAAAAGAAGAAGAAAAAGAAGAAGAAGAAGAAGAAGAAGAAGAAGAAGAAGAAGAAGAAGAAGAAGAAGAAGAAGAAGAAGAAGAAGAAGAAGAAGAAGAAGAAGAAGAAGAAGAAGAAGAAGAAGAAGAAGAAGCAGAATGAAAATAAAACCGAAAAACTTCAATATTTCTACTTCAGTCTTATATACGCAGTCTTGAATGACATGTATCAGGACATGCATCATTCTCTGCACGTGACCTTCACATCTGCTCCAATAGCAACCTGGCTGCCGCTGCTGCTGCCTCTTCTTCTGCCCTTAGTACATCGCTGGAACATAAGTCTGCAACCAACTCACGCCATGCCATCCCATCATTTTCTATCTCATGCAGCTTCGCTCATGTCCTCCACGTATCATCTTCTTAGTCTCTAATTATCTTCTCCTTGTTTGTAAGGTTTTTCCTTTGTTTTGTTTGTTCGGTGGGTCTCAGGGCTTGGCACTTCACCCACACAGTGCCGACAAACAAACATTTCCACCCACGCAGTGCCGAAAAACAAACATTTCCCGAAGCAGGAAACTGATGTGGGTCTATGGTGTGATAGGATCACCACATTGTGTAGGCCTGAGTGCACGCAGGCATCGGTGGTTACTCTGTTTCCTGCTGACGGACGCAGGCGTCTATAAATATATTGATCTAGCGTTGTACGCCCGATGTGCCCAAGGTATGTAAAAGAGCCCTTAACTTGACTTCATTTGTGGGTTCCATAGAAAGGATTTTATAGGTGTACTATTACCAGGTTTTCTCAATGTGTGACTTATCCAGCCCCAGCATCGTTCTCTCACCTCTTGTTTCACTGGAAGCTGTCTAGCTCGCTCTTTAAATTCCACGTGACTGATTTTATCCTACCAAATTTGTCCTACTATTCTGCACAGAATTTACTCCGTATTGAAGTGTTCCTGTGCGCGGCTCGTGATCCCACATACTCGCATTCGAAACACAGCTGCGCGCGATTTGGCAGCAGACCACGTTGCGTTGGCTTTTTACGAAATGGTATAGTTGCCGGTCGTTCAGAAAGCAATGGCAAATTATTTATCGTAAACATGCCAAGACATCACAACAGCAAAAAAATGCTTCTGCTGACTGCAACGTCCTGTAAAGGATATGCAACTAACTACATTGTGCACAGACACTAGTTAAGGCATGTTTGTGATTTATTAATATTATTTTGTTTATCACTTGCCGGTAGACGACATTGTTTGTGCTTCAAAATTAAAGATTATAACAAAATGGTCAAAGCTAGTAGTCGTACAGTTTCAACTTTGTAGCAACAGGTCACCACTTAAATGCTCAGTTACTGTGCACTCGGAAACGAAATGCTTATCATTGTCTTGTCCAAAGTGAACTCGTGATAGAAACAACGGCCTTGACAAGACCTCATCGCCAGAGCACCGACATTATACAGTGCATTGTTGAACAAGACATACGTGATTAACATGATTAAAGGTAAGATGATAGACTTCGTTGCCAGGGATTCAATCCCATATGGCTGGGCCTTCTTTCCACGGAGTGTCTTGCCGACAGCACAGCATAGAGCACGAATTCCGCAGCTCCAGGGGTCTCTGAACAGAATGACGGAGATCAAAAACAAACTCGCGACCTTCGTAGCTTTACAAAACAGATTTACGACACATACATGACGTTTTACATTTTCAAAGCTTTACCGCAGTTCCACCCATTTTATTCAGATTGTAATAAAGTACACATACAACAAAAGACACAATTGCGTTGACACTGTGCTAGAGTTATTATGTAATCTATGGGATGAAATATGGGTGCTAGCGGAGATATATGCTTGGTGAAAAAAAACAACAACAATGATCCTGTCCTGAAAAAAAAACCAAAAAAAACAAACAAAAAAACTAGCCAATACTAGTTGCTTCATCTTCTACGACAATTCAAGAACATCTTTCAATTATTTTCTTTTTAAAATTTTATGTGAGACTTGCTGTAACATTTAAAACAGTAAAAATTAAGAAAACAACAACAAATATATCATTTCGTGTAATTATTTCTATTCCAATTCCTGATTTTGTTCTGTTCTTTCTCAAAACCTCTTAATGCATATCACTGCCTAGTCCTTCCTTTTCGTTACCTAGTTAATTATTCTAAATTATTTCCGTTTCTATGTTAGATATTTTGACTTTTACTTATATATTGTTTGATTAATTTTCGTATCTGTTGTTCGCTGTTGGCAGTTCTGTGATTGTCATTTCTTTATAATTTGTTTTGGAGATAGCTAGTAATGTCCTCTCTTCAGTAAATCCTTGGCAGTTTATTAAGAAGTGATTTCCGTGGCCAAGTGGTTAATCCGCCTGCCGCGTGCTCCGAAGGCTGTGGGTTTGATTCCGGGCTACGTTTTTCAGTTCACGAGTGCAGTTGTCTCGGAGACGCCTGTTGGTTGTTGCTAGAGCTACGGAACTCGTGCCTTGTGCGACGCTTTCGGCGTTTTATGGGATAAAACCTGGTGCAAGGAAGTTGATCCACTCACCTTTAACCTCCCCTCCCCTTTCTTTATTCATACATCCGTTTTATTGTCAATTATACCCCAAGGCATAGACGTGCCTTGCTATCTCTTCCCCGAAAGTTATTTGCATGTTCTTTACAGGACTTAGCAATCAACCTCAGCATATTTTGGCTATTTGATATTTGCTAGGTAGTATTTACGTTCAGTAGTTTGCAATTGTTTTCTAAACGACCGACACCCCTACCATCGAAATCAACGCAAGGCGACCTGCTTCCAAATCGTTTGCAATTTATTTCGAACCCTTGACTCGATATATCGTCGAATTACAAAACTCGTTCACTGCACCTAAGCCATAGTGCCGGCCTTACTGTCTCAACTTAGGCACTGCCACATTTATTTGAGAGAGAGAGAGAGAGAGAGAGAGAGAGAGAGAGAGAGAGAGAGAGAGAGAGAGAGAGAGAGAGAGAGAGAGAGAGAGAGAGAACTGGGAATTAATTTTGTTTGAGATCTGTTGATGCAGGCAGATCATCAGAACATTCAGAATAAGAAACTATGACATTAGAAAAAGCACTGTAACAATACTTGTAGAGAATATACAAAGTTACATAAACGTAGTTTGGTCAGCTTACACAAAGAAAACTAGACCAACTGTTGCTCTTATTTGACCATAGCGTGAAATACAGTAACAGTAGTCAAGGACCCTTTATACGCCGTGAGGTGTATTGGGTATTTGCTGGGAACTCCGTAACTGTATTAACCATTCGGCGCTCTATATTTGATGGGGGTCAATGTCACACAAACTGTCTTTATTTCCCGGGGAATTTTTCGGTACCCATTGTAACATAAGTCGAAATGGGAATCCAGGTTAATTAAAATCTGCATTGATAGAGATTTGAACACATGCCCACTTTGCCGACAGGGTATCGTGTTAGCCACTGTGTTTAAAAAAAAATACTTATATGACCTGGCAAGAGAAGGAGAAAAGGTAGCAGCGAAGAGAAACTTCAGAGACCTTTACATTATCTTCACATGAAAAATAGCAGATAGTATAATCAAATAAGTGGAACTATTAATATTAGTAATTGGAACGCTTTCACCAATATTTGTGAATGAAATGAAGATAATGAACTGAATACTATGAAAAACTCCTGAATAACTAGTCCCAACATATTTTCCAGATATCCAATCTGTAGAACCAGAGTTACAAATGATTTGTGAGAAATCATGTAAAGAAAAAATGGAAAAAAAAAGCAATGAAACTACTAATAGATGGGAAAGCTGGTGGTACAGATGGCATCCCAGCAGAAACTATTAAAGCCGATATAAATACACCAATATGTCTGCTAAGCAAAATATTTAGCAAAGGTTAGTAGACTTAAAACATACAAGCAGAATGGGGAGAACCAGACCTGGTGAGCTACCAAAAAAAGGAGGACACACGGAAGAGTTAAAATAATAGAGAGATAATGCTACTGTCAGTAGCTGGGAAATATTAATACGGGTTCTCGTGAAATAAGACGTCGAAGTAAGACAAGGCAACTCAGTTAACGATGTAACAAATCATGGGCGTGATTAGTCACATCACAAAGATTCTGTTAAGAATCATAATACAACAAGTTAGGAATAAATTGCAACTCGGAATAGTGGAAGAGCAGTGTGACTTTTTTTTTTTTTAAAGAATCATAGGCTGATGGATTTGCTATGTATTTGCTGAGAGCATTAATATATTATTTGATAGAAGTAAACAAAACCTATATCTTTGTTTCATTGATAACACACAGGTTTTCAACTGAATAAAACACATCTACATGATAAAAATGGGCGCATATCTCGAAGTTGGGGAGAGAAACCTATGAAAAACAAAGAACATGTTTTGGAGAAAAACTAAATGGTGTCATAAAATTTGATACCAAGTAGGCAATATAACCTCAAGAGATGTATACAAGAGGCGTGAGTAATGCCTCCAGACCTTTCATCCTAAATAATGAACATGTTGAGGGGAAAAACATAATAGAAATCGCGATCGGAGAGCATAGCATCAACAAAATAAGATATGCAAATGATAAAGTAATAATAGCAGGCAATGAACAGGATGTTCAGCGTTTAGTTGATGCGATGAATGTACATAGAGAACAACTACGATAGAAATTAAATTGTAAAAAACATGTTGATGATCATATCCAAGAGGGAAAAATACGACAATATAACACTTCAGTAAATGGGAACATCCATCAACAGGTAAATCCGTACAACTATCTTGGAACAGTCATAACATATGAGAGAAGATGTCTTGTAGAGATTAGAACAAGAATTGGCATGGGGAAAATATATATTTTGCACCATGGAAACCGTAATTGCCAATAACATGTTCTAAGTTGCAGAGAGTGCTAATGTGCCTATACTGTTGTATGCTTGGAAAAAAGACAAATCATGGAACACTTAAAGGGGGAGGAAACGTGGTTTTCATGAAAATGCAAAGAATATGATGCACGGGTAAAAAAAAAAAAAAAAGCGACGGAAGCAGTCCATAAACTGATCAGAAACCATAAACTGATCAGATAATTAAGACCCAGACAATCACGATTTTGTGCGCATGTATTCAGATAAGGGAAATAACCTTATTGACAAGTGGGGAACTTGACGACGGGAAAAGAGTAAGGGGAAAACAACGAGATAAATACCCGGATGACGTGGCCACGTCACAATATCGGGACATGAAAACAGACCTAATCCGATACACTTGTGATCATGTGAGATGGTGACTCACCGCTCACGCGCAGGCATTGCACATGATGATAATAGGATGCTAAAACTATATCTAACAATTATGTGAGACAAAAAATGTGCACACATGCCTGCTATTGCCCTGCTTTAAGATCTTTGGAGTTAAAAGCACACAGACATTCTTCCAAATTAACAGACTGCATAGAAATGAACTGACCACTGTACATTATATTTGGGGGGTCTATAAAAATACTTTTGATAGTACTTATAGGGAACCTCTTAATAGATTGACGAAGCAATAATGGATTTTAGAGAAGCTTATTAACTAGATAAGTTAGTTAAGTTAGTTGTATATTCTTTACTGGACGTCGCAGTCAATCCCAGCAAGTTTTGGCTGTTTATGATTCTTTGGCAAGTTTACGTTCAGTAGTTTGCCATTGCTGTCTGAACGATCGACACTCATACCATTGTATGAAAATACCAATGTTAAGGCGGTCTGCTTCCAAATCGCCCGCAGCTGTATTTCGAACGCAGTATGTGGGATTACGAATTGCATTCGTAATCCCTTCGCCACAGAGCGATAAAAGCAACATGAAAAGAAATGAAATTCAAAGTTCTTCGTAACAGAACATTAACATTTGCATTAACAAGAATTGGTAAGGATGCATTTTGCCACCTTCTAATTCTTACAGGCTATAGAGCGGATCACGAAGACATCACCTGCTCACAGCAAGGAATTAAATCGTCTCTTACAGGACATCTTAACCATCTTGATTTCGCTAAGGTCTTGATCTCCTATTTCAAATCCGAAACCAGATGCAAGATAAATGAAGCACACTTAATGAGAGGTCATCAATTTAGGCCAGCAAGTTATAAAGTAAGAACCAAGATAACGTAAACAAATGCAGACATATGATAACATGATTTCCCCAGCTGAAAAGAAGTGGATTGATACAACTTATGAAATTCACAGTAGCAACTAAACATGTTACTAGATAAGGGGAGCACTATAATAAACTAAAATAAGATTATTCAGGTCAAGGGGAGCACTATAATAAACTAAAATAAAATTATTCAGGTCAAGGGGGAGCACTATAATAAATTAAAATAAGATTATTCAGGTCAAGGGGAGCACTATAAGCTGTGTTTGAAATACAAACAAAACAAACCAAAACAAAACAAAACAACAAAATGAAAAGGCTCATTCTTGTGTTTTTTTGCCCTAATCTGACTAGAGTCAAACCCATTTTAAGAAAGACGACGAGGATGACTGTCGGATAAGCTCATACACGAAGGAAGTATACGAACCAATGAACACGACTTGCTGGCGAGGAAATCACGATGCACTAATAGGGTACACACAAAACTCAGTGGGATGCACTGGGTCAAAGTGGGTCAAGCGTTACACAAAACAGAAGGCCTCGCCATGGCACGTAGAGCCCGGTTCTAACAACAGAAGTGAACGCAACAATGCACTATGGGCTGTTAGAATGAGAATGTCAAATGCGAGCTGTACGTCGAACGAATGTTGTGTTAAACCTACTTTGAGATATTGCAGTCAAAGTAATAAAGATACATTTTCCTTCTCCCCTAATGTTGCGCGGATAACGGAGCCAACTTTAAACCCAATGACACCATTTTCTCCTGAGTTGTCAATATGTTGCCATACTTATATTTCCCTTCTCCAAAGACATCACTGTCATTCCCTGCCAAGTGTGCTAATGGGAACAGTGCAGTAGTTTGGTTTTTCTTGGCTCACATTGACACGAGATCATATATGTTTACAGTATGATGCTAGTGTTGTCCTTCACATCTAAACAAACAAATTTATCTATGGCTTGAAGGATTTCTTCCTATCGTCTTCAGACTAAAAATAAGTAAGACTGTATAGTCTATTTTCTTTCTGTTTTGAATTGAAAAGCTTAAGATATGTGGCTACATTTATTTGTTTCATTGTGACTGCCTATGCCATCATCGTACGATTACAGTTAGTTAGTTAGTCAAACATATGAAGAAAGGAAAAACAGCTGGGCCAGATGAAATCACAATAGAAGAATTAGAAGTATTGGGAGAATTTGGAGTAGATATATTAACCAAAATGTTGAATGATATTTACAGTAGTGGATATTTACCCAGTGATATGCTGAAATCTGTATTTATAGCTATACCAAAAAGACCAGGAGCAATTGATTGTGAAGATTTTCGTACAATTAACCTCATAAACCATGTCACTAAGCTTCTACTCAGAATTATAATGAGAAGAACAAGAAAGAAAATAAAAATGGAAATTAGTGAAGAACAGTATGGTTTTATGGAAGGAAAGGGTACAAACAATGCAATATATATATTACGAACACTAATAGAAAGATCAATAGAGAAACAAAGAGACATATATTTATGCTTCATAGATTATACTAAGGCATTTGATAAAGTAAAACATGATGAGCTGATTAAAATGTTGGAAGATATCAACATTGATGGGAAAGATTTAAGAATAATAAAGAATATATACTGGAACCAAGTAGCAGCAATTAAAATGGGAAATAAAGAGGGTAGTTACGAACAGATAAAGCTAGGAGTACGACAGGGGTGTGTCTTGTCACCCGATCTCTTCTCCCTGTATAGCGAAGTAATAATGAGAGAGATCAAAGAGAAGCCAGGAATACTAATCGGAGGATATAATATAAACAATATACGCTATGCAGATGACACCGTATTGGTAGCGGATAATGCAACAGACCTACAACAATTGTTGGACAGTGTAGTAACAGAGAGTGCACAGAAAGGACTGTCCTTGAATATCAAGAAAACAGTAACAATGGTGATATCAAAGAAAATGGGGACGCCAAAATGTGACATAGAAATAGAAGGGGAAATTCTCAACCAAGTGGATAATTTTAAATACCTAGGGGCACTTATAACATCAGATGGAAGATGTACAAAAGAGATTAAGAGCAGAATAGGGCAGGCAAAGACAGCATTTCAGAAAATGAAGAGTATCTTATGCAATAAGTCGCTATCAATGAATGTAAGAAAGAGAGTACTAAAATGCTATATAGAACCACTTGGAATGTAAATGAACAAATTAGGAAGAACTTAGAAGCAACAGAGATGTGGTTTTTAAGACGAATGTTGCGAATTCCTTGGACTGCCAGAGTAACTAACAACGATTGCCTGAAAGAGGCTAATGAAACTAGAACACTATATACAACAATAAGAAAGAGACAAACATCTTTCTTTGGTCATGTGATGAGAAGAGAGGCATTGGAGAACATCGTGACAACTGGAAAGATCGAGGGGAAGAGAGGCAGAGGCAGACCAAGAGAAATGATGCTGGACGAACTGAGACGGTGGCATGGAGGAATATCATCAGCAGAGTTGATCCAGAACACCAAAGACCGAGATCTGTGGAGAGCCATGAACGCCTACACCAGCCGGCACGGCACTTGATGATGATGAGTTAGTCGCGGTTCCAACTTCACGGCAACGGGTTGTCCCCATATTGCTCCGTTCCTGTGCCAGTGAATATCACACAAAATGCTCCTCACTGCCCCATGTGAACAATGGAATAGACAGGAATGTCGGCAAGCCAACAGCCCGCACAGGTACACTGTGCGTAATGCCGCCGCCAGAATGCCAACACTAAAGTCCTCCACGAAAGATACAGTTCATCGTCGATGGAAACGGCAGTCACCTGCATTAACATCATACTATGATTCTGACTTGCTCTGTCTTAAAAATATAAGAATCCACAAGAATCTCCAACGAAGAAAGGGTAACAGGCATGGCGCTGGCTCTCGCTTTGAGACTTTGAGGGCACTTTGCTGTTGAGACATTCTCGGAAATCATGGTAGCAACCATCTTTCCTGCAACTACACTGGTCAAGAAAAACCTCGAATACAAGGTCGTAGAAATAAGCTGAAAACATTTCAGTACGTCGTATGCGAATGTGATCTTATGTCTGCAAGACAGGATACCATGAACACTGGCGAAGATGAAAACTGTCGTGAAACGATCGCGATGTTCATACACCTGTAGTCACATTAAATCCTGGATGGAGAAATAAAGTACTACAAAAGAATAGATACATATTGAAAGCATCTCTCTGATGTTCAGAAGCAAGTGATATAATTAACCAAAAATTGACCTTAGAGATTGATTCAAACAAATTGCGACAGGCTAGGCAGATCACGCTTGGAGAAGTTCTGTTATGAAAAAGAATATGAACCTTCACAAAATTCTGGTGGCTTCATCAGAGCATGAAGAGTGGTAAACGAGCATGCACAAAGCTCCTCATTGATGCGGCCCAATTGACGAAGAAAATAGGGGAGGCCTTCCTGTATATATCCCTTCTCCAGACCGAGCAGACAGACAGAGGCAAGAGAAAACATGAAACAGACAATACACAATAAGCACCTAGACTGAAATAGATGCAGAAAAGAACACAGTGTACATCTCAGCAGTAGACATCACATAATTGCTGCAGACACTCCCGAACACAGCGTAAGCTCGTATACAACCGTTATGAATATACTATAAGAATTAATCGATTACGTCTGTCTTGGAACTTACAGTTTTATAAGATGGCAGTAGTTGTTTGTTTGTTGTTTGTCCATCAAGAATGATGATGGCAGTGACATTGAGGAAACAACAATACTGGTAGAAATGCTTCACTCACTCTCGAACCACAGTGACAGAAGTTTGCGTGCTATGCGTTGCATCGTCAGAGTTGAAATTTATCTGGACTAAACAACTACCAATGTCAGATTTTGAGCTTTGCTTGAGACATCACACTCAGAGACAGAAACGAATACCTTGCTGGTGAAAACAAGGTGATAATCCATTGGAGAAATCGCAGGTGTTTGAATAGCACATACATATCACAATTCTATTCAGCTGATTGACAATGCATAGGTACATCAAGTATTACTAATCAGGGAGTGGCTATGACCATTGTGACTTCCCTGCAACATTGTCCAGTTCTTTCAAAGTCACATATCCTGAGGTATTCTCTGCTCTCTCACCTCAAATCAAAACTGAAAGTGCAGTGGTTAAAGATGCCGAGGAAAATGTCACGAATGCAACATTACAGACGAGAGATGTTTCATAGATTGGGTTCCAGGTATATTTCCAACATATATATATATATATATATATATATATATATATATATATATATATATATATATATATATATATATATATATATATGTAATAGTCTGGCGCGATACATGATGATGATAATGTTACCAATACCAGCATCCCTTGCAGTGCCCTGGGGTACGATGGGAAGCCGCTCTGGAAGTGAGGATAAATAGAGGCGCGTGTCAGTTTCCCGGTCTCTCCAAACCAGACAACCGTGGCCGAAGGAGTGATTATGTAGATCGCTGTTGTATAGAATAGGGAGGCTTTAACCGGCCCTCCCCAGTCACTGGACCAGAGCAGGGAGTCACAAATGCCTCTAGATTTAACCATGACTGGCTTGTGTGGCCCACACACGAGGACCGAGGAAATCCATCAAAATAACTGGCAATTTGTAAGCCCACTCTTGGTAGTGACCCCTGGCCATGATTGTGGTTTGTAGAGCAAACTTGAGCCCCGGCTCTGGTTAATGTCGTAGGCCACTCACATCCCCTTTTTGTATAGCCTTTTTGTATACCCTTTCGTATACCCATTCGTATACCTGTTTATGCGTGTTTATGCCACTATATCTCTGCTGTTAGGGTTATAGTTTTGTTATTCGTTATGTTATGGTTTTTCGCTGTATCTGGTCCCAGTTGACTTATGTGATGCGGGTGTCTTGTGTGGGTATTGAGGGTGCCCTTCGACTCAACTGAACATGATTGAGGTCTCACTGTCATTTAGAGACCGCCCCTGTAGTCAGTGCTAGGCAGCAGTTATCTCTAACTGTGGGATTTCAGATTCCCATTTCTGTATGTACCAACTGTCCATGAGTCCTGAGATGATTACAATAGAGAGTCCATACCTGCTGTTACCGTTGTTGTTTACGTTGAGGCTCTGTTGTTGCCATGTCCTTGTTGGTTTGTGGAGATGGGTACCTAGTCATGTGCATAGCGATGTTAGGCAGCAGTGATTACTGTGGGAACATAGGTTCCCATTTCTGTATATGTCAGTTATGTGACATGTCAAGATGCCTGTTTGTCCCTGAATCATGCAGTTCTGTCAATAAAAACCTAATTTTGTTGTTCTTAATTTGTTTTGTTTAGTCTGTAGTTTGTTGTGTAAACTCATTGATCCTGTTACAGTCCAGCAGTGTAATCTTCTGTCTGGGGTGTACAACAGTACATCCCCCGCCCTAAGAACTCCTGGAATCTTCTGTCTAAATTCTACCCCTTTTCTTGTTAACAGAGGAGGATATACACAGTGCTCTTTCTCTATTTCTCCTTATTGTCCTTTTCTTCTCTGGCCCATTAAAAGTCAGTGTTGCGCTTCTTTGTCTTTGAGCACTTAAGTATAGGAAATTACATCTTCCTGTCCTTGATATTCTACCTCCTATGACAAGTGGCGAGCCTCGGCCTGGATTGTTTGGCGGCCTTTAGATTATCTTGTTGGTGTCTGTTCCAGTCTTCAATGATTCTTTTAGGTGGTAGTTCCATGTTTTGTTTTTTTTGCCTTTTTGGGGGTGTGAGAGGTCCCTGGCCAAAGACATTAACTGGGTTCAGGTTTGTTCCCCAAGTCTCCAAGAAGCACAGCATTGAGAGAAGAGCCTCCAGATCTACACCACATCTCAAGTCGTCGAAATTAAAGGTGACCTTATTCCATGTTTAGGGAACCGAAGTTTCCCACCCAGCCGGCGCTCAGTCTGAGTCCGCTGGTATAAATTAAGAGTGAGAAAACAACGAAGGTCACCAAACTTTAGCTATAAAGTCTTTTGGAATATGCATATATATTCCTACTGAAACCATCAAGCTTTACTCAGAAAGCTACAGAGGTGGTTGACGACTCCATGAGAGCAGAATGCTCCCCACATTCAATAGAGGCTGGGGCTGTGCTTGTCCAAGAGAAAAATTCTGTTGATTCTTTTGGGAGAACAGTTGTGGACTGTTCATGCGACTGATTTCAGCAGTGCCAACATCTGGGGCCATCCATAGAAGTACCTTTCCCTTGTTTGTCTGGAAGAGGGGACATCAGAAATCCATCCCACCAGTGTGTCCCACCAGCAGCAGAGCGCTGGACATCCATATTCAATCCCCACCGGTGGCACCATCACCTGAGATCATCGAGGGGGATGTTTCCCTTATTGTGCATCAGTTCACCATGTCCGTTTGAAGTGACAGATGACAATGTTACCTGTGGTGATAAGAAAATCCTTTCCTTATAGGCGGAAGCAGAGGAGTTAATACTAGCGTGTTCATCCATGTTCATGATGTCATGGGTGGACATATTGAGTGTTGCGGATCGAGTGAACAGTGATTTCCTATATTTCCCCCGTGCATAGAAAATTTAGAAGCGACACATAATAGACATTCAGTGAGAAGAAATAGCATCCAGCGAGAATCATCGAGCAGTGAATGAACTGATTTCCTATATTTCCCCTGTGCATAAGACAATTCAAAAGAGACACATAATAGTGGGAGGAAACGATATCCAGTGAGCATCATCAGACAGAAACATTCGTTATATATTTCTGCGACACACTTTATGGACAAATAATTAATTACTAGTTAATTATTTTGTGTCATGCAATATTAATTCGAATTAGGAATCCCCACGCACAGAAAGTGAGTCTAAGACGCCATGTCTTCCAGCATGTTTGTTTTGCTTTGTTTTGTTTCCCATGTACAGGTATTTTCCTACCCCGCTTCATTTGGGTACCATGGTGACAACTGAGAAATTACTGACTCATCCCATGGAACTGGTGGATGCGGCTGGCTGAAGCGGGGCTACCAGAATCAGACCGGGAAAACAAAAACTGGGTTTGCCTGCATAGTCATGGGAATTATTTTTTTTTTCAGTGGCAGGGATGTCTGCATCTTGGTTTGCAGGTGATCTAGTGGATAGCATGCATGTTATTCCGGTCATTGTTGTTTTTGGGTTACAAGTAGGGATTGTAAATTTAAGGGGATGCCTGTGTGAAATTTTTTTTGGTGCCCCTACGTATTGCATCCATGGAGCTAATTGTTGATGTTGATGTCAGGGTTGCTAGTTTATTTTGTATGCAGACTGCATATTCCTCATGGCCACTCATAAGATATGGTATTATCTTTTGTCAGGGACTGATTTTTTAAAATTGTCACTGATGTATGTTTTTAAGGCAGGTTCAGAAAATATAACTGGTAACAATTTTACGCTGAGAGGTTTAAGTCCCGTGATGAAACCCCCTTAATTGATTGTTTACTTAAATAGCCCTAGTGTTTTGTCTAAACCCTAAGGGTCTAGAGTATTCGACGGGGACCGTCGAAAAATTGGGGGTGTGATGTGTAATAGTCTGGCGCGATACATGATGATGATAATGTTACCAATACCAGCATCCCTTGCAGTGCCCTGGGGTACGATGGGAAGCCGCTCTGGAAGTGAGGATAAATAGAGGCGCGTGTCAGTTTCCCGGTCTCTCCAAACCAGACAACCGTGGCCGAAGGAGCGATTATGTAGATCGCTGTAGTATAGAATAGGGAGGCTTTAACCAGCCCTCCCCAGTCACTGGACCAGAGCAGGGAGTCACAAATGCCTCTAGATTTAACCATGACTGGCTTGTGTGGCCCACACACGAGGACCGAGGAAATCCATCAAAATAACTGGCAATTTGTAAGCCCACTCTTGGTAGTGACCCTGGCCATGTTTGTGGTTTGTAGAGCAAACTTGAGCCCCGGCTCTGGTTAATGTCGTAGGCCACTCACATCCTTTTTTTTTAAAAATATATACCCCTTCGTATACCTGTTTATGCGTGTTTATGCCACTATATCTCTGCTGTTAGGGTTATAGTTTTGTTATTCGTTATGTTATGGTTTTTCGCTGTATCTGGTCCCAGTCGACTTATGTGATGCGGGTGTCTTGTGTGGGTATTGAGGGTGCCCTTCGACTCAACTGAACATGATTGAGGTCTCACTGTCATTTAGAGACCGCCCCTGTAGTCAGTGCTAGGCAGCAGTTATCTCTAACTGTGGGATTTCAGATTCCCATTTCTGTATGTACCAACTGTCCATGAGTCCTGAGATGATTACAATAGAGAGTCCATACCTGCTGTTACCGTTGTTGTTTACGTTGAGGCTCTGTTGTTGCCATGTCCTTGTTGGTTTGTGGAGATGGGTACCTAGTCATGTGCATAGCGATGTTAGGCAGCAGTGATTACTGTGGGAACATAGGTTCCCATTTCTGTATATGTCAGTTATGTGACATGTCAAGATGCCTGTTTGTCCCTAAATCATGCAGTTCTGTCAATAAAAACCTAATTTTGTTGTTCTTAATTTGTTTTGTTTAGTCTGTAGTTTGTTGTGTAAACTCATTGATCCTGTTACAGTCCAGCAGTGTAATTTTCTGTCTGGGGTGTACAACAGTACATCCCCCGCCCTAAGAACTCCTGGAATCTTTTGTCTAAATTCTACCCCTTTTCTTGTTAACAGAGGAGGATATACACAGTGCTCTTTCTCTATTTCTCCTTATTGTCCTTTTCTTCTCTGGCCCATTAAAAGTCAGTGTTGCGCTTCCTTGTCTTTGAGCACTTAAGTATAGGAAATTACATCTTCCTGTCCTTGATATTCTACCTCCTATGACATATATATATATATATATATATATATATATATATATATATATATATATATATATATATATATATATATATATATATATTATATATATATATATATATATATATATACTAGCACAAGTAGTAGTTACCGAAGGGAACCATTTTTAACGGAAACAAATAGTGTAAATATTGTACACCACAGTTATCTCTATGCTGATCTTTTCCAGACGTTTATGGCATTTTACATACTCAAAATATTTCTTTTTCTTCAACTTTATTTGCTTCAATAATTCAGTCTTCATCAATGGTGAGTTCTTTTTGGATAGACCTGTTTCGTATCTTTTCGACCATCATCATCAGAGCGATGTAATAATCGTTTCATAAAAAACAATTCCGGGAAGATGCACTATCTGCATTTTAGTCTTTGCATGAACTCGTCTTCTCATACTCCCGTTGGTGGTCATGTCTCATCACAGCTTTCTGGTTCGTGTACTGTCAGTCATTTCTGATAGTAATCTGTCGCCATTTGCGAATTTGCGTGGCATCTTCTCTCTTAATCTTCCCCTACCTAGGCTCTCTTCCCGTCCAACTGTCCCGTTGTGGCTATTTATTTCACCTAGTCTTTCCTTCTCATAATGAGCCCAAACAACTCTATTCACTGATAGTGTTCTTCAGTTTTATGTAATAAATTCTGTTGTAATCAACAATGTTGTATGTGTTAGAAATGCATCAAATTCTAAGGCAGCACAGCATCTGTAGTTACTTTGTTGTTGTAATACATACGTTCAACATCACCGAGTGTTCTAACTGCCTCAGCAGTTGTGTCATCACACCGCAACAACTGTCAGCCATCCCTCATTTGACACACATTGGATTATATACACACACATACAGTAGCACTGTTATTTTATGTGGCAAAGTTGTAGTAGAATCATAAAAGAAATGTATTTTACAACAATAATAACTCTACATCTTACATGACTGGATAACTTGCGATTATTGTTAATGCTTTATGAAGGTATCAAATATTATAATGAAACTGATATTCTCCTGTAAAATACTTTAAAAAACATAAAAGATGTTTCATAACCGTAGCAAACGTATTAATAATGTTGGTTACATTGAGACTGATGCTGAGATGTTACATTTGCATCTCTCAGTTGACATATTCAACTTGAACATTTTAGTCTTGCATAGCAATTGTTTCAACTTCACACATGCCATACATTCTTGCACAGCAACAGTTTCACTTCACAATTCTTGCACAGCCATTGCCTTAACGTCACACATACTACACATAACATTGCACAAGAATGGTTTCAACATCACACATAGTACAAATATTCTTCCACAGCAATTGTTTCAACTTCACACATAGTACATATATTCTTCCACAGCAATTGTTTCAACTTCACACATGTCATACATTCTTGCACATCAACAGTTTCACTTCCCAATTCTTGCACAGCAATTGCCTTAACTTCACACATACTACACATAACATTGCACAAGAATGGTTTCAACTTCACACATAGTACATATATTCTTCCACAGCAATTGTTTCAACACCACACATAGTACATATATTCTTCCACAGCAATTGTTTCAACATCACACATAGTACATATATTCTTCCACAGCAATTGTTTCAACATCACACATAGTACATATATTCTTCCACAGCAATTGTTTCAACATCACACATAATTCACATATTCCTGGACAGGAAACACCCTGTAAATACACAGATTGCCTTTTTGACAATTAATATTCTGCTAATTTTCAACGCCTGTAATTTTGAAACCCACATGCACTGGCATGGCAGTTTGGTAAATGGAATGGCTGGAATCAAAGTATGAACTCCTACAGATTGTCTTGTTTCGTAACTAAAGTTCTCTTGATATCCCAGCTAAGAAATGTCGGTAGCTGAGGATGTTTGCGGTAGTCCAAGGGAGAATACTAGGGTAGACGGTTAATAAAAGATAAAGATGTACACATCAGAGACAGTTGAACTAGATTTAGACGTGTACCTGAAAAGGGGAAATATACCTTCATACATTAAACGATTATTAATATTCATGATGATATCTGTTTGATTTCACAATAATGAATAACCATTCTGTTAAAATTCATTTGGTATTTACAGATAAGTATTATTATTAGCTGCCGTTCCGGGTGTCAGGGGTTCGATCCGCATTGAGGTCCACTAGAATATTTAAAATGTGACCTGTGCTCCCAGATCCCATTACCCCATGTGGACAACAATCACCTTCGGGTTGATAGGACTGTGAGGGTAAAACCATATTCAGATGCTTTGGTGGCTGTCTAGTCACAGGACTATCATTCTGAGCTGGTGATGGACCCTACTATAACTTCTCCTTGAGGTTGAATGGGGTAGTGGTAATGGTGAAATCAAATTGAATATCTAGCAGCGCAATTCTAATATAACCATATTCATTCATTCATTCATTCATTCATTCATTCATTCATTCATTCATTCATTCATTAAGTAGCATGTCCTTTTCAGAACCTCGCTCCCATAACAATCTTCCGGAAAACTTATCGATCACAAGCAAGATGTCCCGCGTCCGATACACCCATCTGGAGATCATCCGCCACATCCTGCACCCATCTTCTCTTTGGCCTTCCTCTTCCTCTCTTCCCAGGCATATACCCCTCCATTATTGTTCTCTCCAAACTTTCATAACGTTTCAAGTGACTAAAATATATCAATTTTCTTTGTTTTATGGTCTTTAATAGCCAAACCTCTTCATTATTCAGCGTTCGAAACACAGCCATGGGCGATTTTGCAGTAGACCGCCTTATGTTTTCTTTTTAATGAAATGGTATGGGTGCCGGTCGTTCAGCAAACAATGGCAAAATACTGAACGTAAAAACTTGCCCAGGAATCATGAACAGCCAAAACATGTTGGGGTTGATTGCTACGTCCTGTAAATGATATGCAACTAACTTAGTTCTCCGCCTCCGTCGTCTCGTCTTCTACGTTCGACTATTTAAAATAAATAAATAAATACACAGATGATAAAGGCACACAACATTACCCCCTTTGGACAACAATCACCTTCAAATTAATATCCTATTATCAGGATTATTAATCTGAGCCGGTGATGGACCCTAATAAAACTTCTCTCTGAGGTTGAACGGGGTAAGGGTAATGGAATTGAAAAAAAAAATAAAGGACCAATTTCCACACCATCTTGTGTGTTGAGTACATGGTGCTAGAACAATATTTCTATAAACCAAATGGCACTCGATGGGTTATGTGGTGAATATCACACCCAGTGCCTTTACTTCACAGAAAATGTCATGGTATCCGGTTGAATATTGGTCGACCGATGAGCCCAGGTCAATTAACAAGTTCTCAACTCGATACACACGCCCACTGGTCGGCAGGCAAGAGCTCTAGCCAGTGAGCCAAAGCGGCGCCCGGCCCAGAATGTAATAGCACGTACACCTGACATACATTTTCCCTATACAAATTTAAAGACTGTGGTGTTTTCCACAGTGAAACTATCAATCAAATAGCTGCAGATCGAAGTTTGACAGCTGGGCCACAGCCTTGCTGCATGAATGTCAGTTCAAGCCTCATCAAGTAAGTGCTGCACATCTGCAACGTTCATAGACATCACGCATTGAAACAGTGTGCTGGTTGTAAAACAGTTATCTATGTATGAAAACTACACGTCTAGTCACGGTAGCGTAACTGCTAATACTCGCCTACCGGCAGGTGGCCATGGGTTCGAATCCGCATAGTGGCCAATTTAAAATATTGATCTCGACTCCCAGGTCTAAGGCCAGTGTGATACTGACCACATCGTCAGTTGAGTGCTGTGTGCTCTATACAATAGTGTATAGAATAGACCACACGGTGCCTGGAGTGCTGTGTGCTCTATACAGTAGTGTATAAAATAGATCACACGGTGCCTGGAGTGCTGTGTGACCTACACAATAGTGTATAGAATAGACCACATCGTCCCTGGAGTGCTGTATGCTCTATTCAATAGTATATAGAATAGACCACATCATCCCTGTTACTGCTGTGTGCTCTAAACAATAATGTATAGAATAGACCACATCGTCCCTGGAGTGCTGTGTGCTCTATACAATAGTGTATAGAATAGACCACATCATCCCTGGTGTACTGTGTTCTGTATACAATGGTGTATAGAATAGACCACATCTTCCCTGGAGCGCGGTGTGCTCTAAACAATAGTGTATAGAATATACCACAACGTCCCTTGAGTGCTGTATGTTCTATACAGTGGGGTATAGAATAGACCACATCGTCCATGGAGTGCTGTGTGTTCTATATAAAAGTATTTGGAATAGACCACATCGTCACTGGGGCGCTGTGTGCTCTATACAATAGTATATAGAATAGACCACATCATCACTGGAGTGTTGTGTGCTCTATACAATAGTGTATAGAATCGACACTCGGTTGGTGATGTAGTCAGTAGGACGCTGACCGTCTTTATTTCCCAAGACATTTTCTGTATCTAATTTAGCTCGTCCCCCGCTACTACACTACCTCGACTCCCATCTACAAACGACCTCCCATCTACAGATATGTATTACCAGACAGTATTACTGAAAGTCTGCAACAAGTCCTCAATGTTAGAAAGTCACACAAAACAGCATTCCTTCTGAACCCCCATAAGTGCTTTAGAATGGTCATGGCATTGACCCACTTATATCCTTGAGAGATGATTCCCTGCTTATCGTATCCGTCAGCTTTTTCTCATTCCTTAACCATGTCACAAAGTAAAAATTTAATATAGCCTACAGTGTGAGAGGACACCATTAATGTAGAATTTCCTGAGCGCTGTTAAAGACGTGAAGACACAAGTAATACTCACGTGGGTTTTACCTGTCACCACACGTGTAAAAATCACCGTCATGTTTATGCCTCACCTGTCATTGACTACCATAGTGTCCTTGACTGGGTTAGAAATCACGAGGACACAATTGATTATTACTTGTTACTCACAAATACATGATACATATACACATAGTTAATCTGATGTATTTGGAAGTATATGCACATCATCTTATTGTTACTGTTTGTTTATGAACGCGCTATGCAAACATTCTGATGAATGATTGAAGGTTTTATTATGTAGATAACACATTATTACCAATATTTTAAGGATATAGTTCACTGACAAACTATTATTGATTATTCTAAAATATATTTCGTTAACGTGTAACTGACGACTCAAGAATATACTTTTCTTTCACCTTATCACTCGAGATTTAAGGTTACTTTACTGACATAACATTACTGCAAAATTTAGTTAGTCACTTTACTGATATAATATTACAGACGATTCAAATAAACACCTACTTATATTAATTATTACCCACATCTGCAGGATAGACTTTTATGACATATGTTTACTGAAGATACAAGAATATACTTTCTTCTATCGTCCTTTATTTCCCATAGGGGCATAGAAACTCAACCAGCTAACGTCAAGCCTTCCTGTCTATACTCGCACGTAAAAACGTTTGCATCAATTGTGCATTGGTCATCCCATGCCCTAGCAAGTATACTTGAGAATTTCTGTTCATCGAGCTGAGACCAACAGAGAAAATAAACCATGAAAGTCCCACGGGGTGTAGAGTGTTCGTAAGCACTCGCATATTCTATGAATACATTTGTGAGGACGACTGGGAAGTAAAGACTGGTGTTGCGCCAGCGGTTCTCAATAGTGTGTAACATCTGTATCGCTATGGCCAGGTTGCGGTGATTTCATTCGAGGAATCCCTTTGTTGTTGATTATGGAGCCAGGGTTCTCAAAGTGTGTGGCAGATTCAGTTTCTTCATTGTTAATTATAATTTTTGACTGGCATGTAGTTTTGTCTGTATAAACTATTGTTGTTTCGTTTAATTTCAGAAACATATTTTGATTTTCACATTGTCTCTTAATAGACAGGATCAACTCTTTTACTCCTTTAGCACTATCCGAGAGTGAAGGTAATGCTGTCTTAATCCCCTTGACTCCTCAAACCAGTTGACTGTTTCACTAGCTACTCGGACAGCTGATTATTGTCCATGGTGCAATGTTACAACTAAATGGATCAGTGGTTTTGTACATACTATGCCTTTCATACCACGAGGCTAGCACTTAAGAATTACTGCTTGTAATGTATAAGACTAACGTTTACCTGTTTGTGTACATCCAAGCCAAGAACTATGTTTTCCCAGTAAGTATCAGGAGGCTCCCAGTTCCCATCAGACCAGATAACGCCAGGTGTGTAAGTGTTTACACGCTCATAGAGGCCAGGTAATGTCTTTTTCTGGCGACAATAAAACATGTTGTGTAAATTTTCTGATAACATGGTCACATTTCTACAGAATCGGTCCTTTACAAATTAGCAATATCACCGCATTATCTTTACTCAGCATTTCAATATCAAATATTATAACCTATGCTTGTCAATTGAAATATACTTCCACTTCTTCTTTCACGTTCACAATAAGACTATCATTTCTGTCTCTGCCTCTTCTTCC
Source organism: Cepaea nemoralis (assembly GCA_014155875.1). Lineage (NCBI taxonomy): Eukaryota > Metazoa > Mollusca > Gastropoda > Stylommatophora > Helicidae > Cepaea > Cepaea nemoralis. The sequence continues at coordinate 531,712 of JACEFZ010015485.1, forward strand.
CCATATCTTTCCAGTCGTCACGATATTTTTCAGTGCCACTCCTCTAATTATATGATCAAACGAAATTCCGATAGGAAAATACAGTAATCCATTCTAAACATCCACTTCAGCTCTCAAGTGGAGGCCTGATTCTCTGGTCATTCCCTGTCTCATTATTCTTTCCAGGTCGTGATGATGTACATGCACTTCGAAACTGTACACATGATCCATGACCACATTGGCTTATCGTGTAGCAGTACAACCCCCATAGGTGCAGACTTAACCTATCTGTCCATCAGCTTGTTGCCGTACACACCAACATGTCCAGAGCAAAAGTTGCAACAGATGCTTGTTGTCTTTAATGTACTGAATTGTAGCATGTCACTCTCGAAGTTTGAATTCCTCGGAAGACTTCAGTTTTCGGAGAGAGAGAGAGAGGAGAGAGAGAGAGAGAGAGAGAGAGAGAGAGAGAGAGAGAGAGAGAGAGAGAGAGAGAGAGAGAGAGAGAGAGAGAGAGATCGTGATGGATTCTTCCGACCCCGTCCTCCCCCAGACTGCTACTTGTTTTCCAGGATTCCTAGCTGAAAGATGAAGCGAGTTCATGATTAGCATGATTGCCGACCGTGGCTCTTCAGCATCACTTTGCACGCGGCCCACACAAAGATGGGCCCAGAAATATTTTTCTAACCAGATACTGAAAGACATAGCAGGGAAAATAGAAAGAAGAAGAAGAAGCAACAACTCATTAACACAGTCAGACACTACGCAAGAAAGCAAAAAAGAGTACATAATTACATCAGAGTGGTGCTAGAAAGTATTAATATCATCAAATGGCAAATTAGAAGACGATCGAAAATAGATGCAATAAGGTAAGCCTTCTCATTGGACAAATGGCAAAAATACTAAAGAACAAATACGTGTCAGTAGATACTAAGTAAATCACTCTGAAACACAACCTTCGAACCAACTCTATGCTTCCAATGCCTAACCACTCTGTAACACAATCTTCCAATTAACTCTAGTCTTTACGAGAAGAATACTCAATGCATCAAGAAGAGAGTATTAAATCAGGACTAATGTTGGAGATATAGCGGCGCTAGATTTCATTAGAAAACACAAGTTAAATGGTTTGGCCATATAACTAGGTTACAACTAACGGTATACCACAACAAGCAATGATGTACAGACTCCGTGGAAGCAGAACAAAAGGCCGGCCACGTAAACGATGGACGGAGGGAATAGCAGAGTCCATAGGAATCTCGATATATGAGGCTCATACATGGGCACTCTCTCGCTGTTTATGCATCACCTCAACACCGCAAGGTACAAGAGGAACAAGATGAGATGAGATGAGATGAGATGAGATGAGCATGGTGCTAATGACTAATCATGTTTTAACTATTAGTCTTTTCTTCTTATAGTCAACGCCGTGTGGCTGTGGAGATCATGTCTGTCCACAGTTCTCTGTCTCGTGTGCTGCCAATAATTTCTGATACCGACGTTCCTCCATGCCGTGATGTCAAACTGTCCAGCATCATCTCTCCTGATCTCCACCTGCCGCCCTTCCCCTCCAGCTTTCCTGTTGTGGCGATATACCACAGCTTTCCCTTTCTCATGGCATACCCAAGGAATGTAGACTGTCTTCTTCAGAAACGAGTAATCAGGTCTCTTTGTGATTTAACTTGTTTCGAGATATTTTAATTGGTCTTTCTACCTGTCTACAATGTTATCATTCTTTTATAAAACCACATCTCCGCAGCATCCACTAATTTCTCACTTGCCTTCTAATTATCCATGATTCGCTTCCATAGATTATGATTGGCGCAGAATAGCTCTAAAGAACTATTTTTCTCATCTTGATTGACACAGATAAATTGCAGAGAATTATTAGTCATTTATTGATGATTATCTTTATAATTTTCAGTGAATGTCATGGTCGCGTAATTATAACTACTGATTGTTAGTGTAAATGTGCTTGTTTTGGTGATACTTTCATGCTGCCAAGAATGAATTTAATGAAACACAACTTGCGATGTAAGTATAAACAAAAGCTTAACACAAAACTCAACCTGAACATTACATTGACAAAATCTTACGTCCCAAATCCGGGCTTCTTTGTCAGCAATGTACAGTGTATTGAACCATTCAAACAGGGAGTGGTACAACCCATACCTCAGATCTGTCTGTCCTCTTGTGACATTCATCAACTCACCTAAACATATATACGTTTTCAATTGTCTAATGTTGCATATACTGAGTTTAGACTTGCATATCTGTTTATACCCATACAACAAGAGCTCTGATCTCTTGTTAGTGAGTCAGACGCTTAGCCTTCTCAGACAAGGACAAAAAATAAAGAGGTCCAGAATATAATTTGCAAGCTTTACAATTTTTAAACAAGAAGTCAAAGGGCAGCTACTCGGGTAAAATGTTAACTTTTGAAACTTAACCACAACGAAGTATTTATAGTATTTGTAAAATAAGGTGAACAAAGAGGGTTAGAATTTAATTGCAAGAATACACAGATGATGGTCGTCATTGGGAAGAAGGAAATACCACAATGTAATATACAAGTAAATGGGAATATTATTAAACAAGTGAATCGGTAAAATTATCTCGGAACAGTCATAACATCTGATGGGAGGTGCCTTGAAGAGATTAGAACAAGAATCGCCATGGCGAAGGCAGCATTTTGCAAGATGAAAAACATACTGACCAATAACAAGGTGTCAATTGCAACGAGAAGAGTTTTGAGCTGCTACATAGAACCTGTACTTTTTTATGGAAACGTAAACAATGAGCAGACAAGCTGTCTGAGGAAAATGCAAAGAATACCAAGGACAGACAGAAAAACCAATGACCAATTACTACAAGAAACAAATGAAAATGGTACAATGATGAGAGAAATTAGACATAGACAGTCAAAATTGTTTGGTCACGTTATGAGAAGACATAAATTGGAGAACTTGATGGAAACTGGCAAGATCGAGGGGAAGAGAACAAGGGGAAGGCAAAGAAGTAAATAGCTGCATGGCTTGGCCACGTGGTATGGTTGAGATAAGAACACTGAGCTGATCTGCGACTCTGGTGATCGAGTGAGATGGCGTATCATGACTCCCCACGGTTATCGGCATGGCACATGCTGAATGAATGAAGTAAAAGAAGGTACAAACGTTAAGATCCCGTTCACACGTCCTTAGACGCATTGGAGATACGCTGCTAGACCCATATTGTTACAGACTTGCTGCGTAATGTGGTCAGTGTCACACTGGCCGCCTTTATTTCCCAAGACATCTCCTGTACCCATTTAAGACTGAATCGACCTAAGAGTCCAAAGTAAGTTTAAACAGTTCGAATCTGCCCTGATGAGGATTGTACACCACCATCATACCACTGCGATAACGAGGCTACCGACAAAGCAGAAATGAAACCCCAATAAATGCTCAAGTTGGAAGTATAGGCATTAAACCAGAAATACGGCAGCTTTGTTCAATGGACACAATGTAACACATTTTTTTTTTTTGGGGGGGGGGGGCTTGAAATGAAGACTAATGAGGAGGAAAATGAATATTAAAGTAAATGGGTTTGACTGGGAGAGGCATTGGAGAATATCCTAACAACTCGAAAGATCAAGGAGAAGAGAGGCACAGGCCGACCAACAGAAATGATACTCGATGGATTGAAACTCTGGCGTCAGCAGAGTTAATCCAGAAAAGAAAAAAAAAAAAACACACACACACACACGCACGCACGCACGCACGCACGCACGCATGCACACACACACACACACACACACACACGAGATCTGTGGAGAGATCTCAACGTCTACGTCAGACTGCGTTGCTCTTGGACGACGACGGAGTGTGTCGCTTACACGACGCTGGACGACAGGGTGTTAAAGACACCCTGAACATGTAAATGCAAGCAACTGAGGAACTTGAAGAAGGATCTTAAGTCATTCTTTCAGGCATGATGAGAGATACACAATACCCCATAACGTTGTTGGCAAGCATTTTGATGAATTAGACAAAGTTACAGCTCACAGGTTTTTCACCAAACATTCCTGAAGTATATACTCCTTACAACGTTTATGTTTGCCAACAATTCCTGGGGAGTATTTTGTGCAATAAGATGCACCTCCTAACTTTATTGGAAGACATTCCCGAAGGGTTCCCCGGTGAAGATGCAACTCACAACTTTGTTTTGGCAAATGTTCCGAAGTAGTTTACTAACAAAGTTACACCTTGAGACTTTGTTGGAACCAAATGCTAAGAAACGTGTCTGTACACCTCACAACTTTGTTGACAAGCTTGACCTTGTGAGTTTTGGCAAAGAGAAACGTCGACATTGATGACCTACTTAGCAGTGACCCCTAATGGCTGTACCACTGATGTTTTCAGTGCATACCAATTCACAGATATCGGTTTGATTGACATACACATGTTTGAAGGGGTGGGGTAGGTTGTGATTATATGCAGACAAAAGAACGGTCATTCGATAAGATCAGAAACATATTTCCGAATGTTTTTCGTATCTATCTCCGGGTCAGTAACCTTCCCCATTATTCTGTTAATGATATCATAATCATCATGTGCCATGCCGGCAAGAGTTAGAGTCTCACGGCGTTTTGATAATGCTCGTCTTCTTGTTCCTCTGAAGCCATTAACTGGAGCCCAGATTTATGGCCTCTGCCCCAAAGGGGGCTAATGGGTAAAAGAATTATGATGAGGAGAAATAAAAGTGGAAAACGTAGAGACAGCTTGTAAAATCGATGAGAAAAGAGCAAGAGGAAGAAAAGATGTAGATACCTGAATGGTCTAGCAACATGGCACACTCGGGACAATAACACAGACCTGATAGAAGACGAAGACCTGACGAATAACACAGTCCTGATAGAAGAGGTGATGGTGTGGGATGGCAAAACATGGCCTTTCACACTTAATTCATGGAACATGATGATGATTACACATTTATTTAACAATATGTTCGTACTGATTATTATTAATGTTCAATTTCCCACTGTGATTAACATTCGCCAGGCTTAAATGTATGTCTGTGCTTGTTTGTTTCTCCACAGAGGCAACACATGCCTGCTTGTTTCATTTTACATGGTCATATTCTGCGGCGGTTGGGACTTTTCCATTTTGTGATGTAGCCAGCGAATCTAGTGACACGCCTCGCCGATATGGACCACTAGCGGTGGAAAAGCTGTTTCTTACAATGGTTTGATTGATTGATTGATTGATTTAGGAATCGACATCACAGCATTCGGGGCATTCCCATAAGTGCTCCGTCCCCATCCTCAGTAGCCAGCGAAGAGTTCCAACACTAATAGTACCAGTAGCAATCTGATTATAAGTCCGTCTCGCCTTTCCTCTGAGCGTTGAGCGTCGGCCAGATCCCCTCGTCACTCCTCGCTGTCTCATTCTTGCCAGACCATGGTAATCCATTTGCTCCTCCGAGGTGTGCACGTGCTCCCACAAGGCCGCAACCACATCTGCCTTGTCATGTATCAATACTCCACCAAGTTCTGCAGAGCCAGCCAATCTGTCCGCCTGTTCATTTCCCAGCACACCGGCATGCCCCGGAGAAAAGATCCAGACGATGCTTGTCACCCGTGACTTCCGAAGCGAAGCAAGCCACGCCGTACGAAGCCTGCCCGTCCTCACCCTCGTCAGCATGCTTTCTGAGTCAGTTACAATCACGATGTGTGTGTGTGTGTGTGTGTCTTATTCTCCATCCAGCGGAGAGCCGCAGTGACTGCCTCCACCTCCATTCTTAAGCTGGATGTTGTGGTATCATATGCCAAG
>JACEFZ010015485.1:542500-679205 GCA_014155875.1 Cepaea nemoralis
CAGTGTGAGGTGTATCTTGGCCAACAAATCTGTGAGGTGTTATTTGACCAACAAATCTGTGAGGTTTATCTTGGCCAACACATCTGTGAGGTGTATTTTCGCCAACAGATATGTGAGACGTATCTTTGCCAACAGCTCTGTGAGGCGTATATTTGTCAATACAGTGTGAGGTATATCTTTGATAAACAAATCTGTGAGGTGGTTCTTCGCCAACAAATCTGTGAGGCGTATCTTTGTTGACGAACTAATAACGGGCACTTTTGTCAAACTTGTGAAATGAAGAGCTATGCTGACTGTTTATAATACGCCAGAGGTGTGATACTGAATGATTATCTGTTTCGTAGCAGAACAGTTAATGGACCGTACTATGCAAATGTTGCACACAAAAAAAAAAAAGAAAAAAAGAGTCCGATACCAGAAAAAGATAAATAGCGCACTCTCAAAATCTTCCTTTCTTTCAAGACAACTCGCCCTCTCACAAAACACTGCTTGTGCAGCTAGTAGTCAAAGAATTTGAATATTGAGATTCATCCACATTCACCCTATTCTCTAGATTTGGCTACACCATACTTATTTGTTATATTTTAATCTTTGCTACAAAAAGATTCACAGGAAATCATTGTGACAGCGCTGAAGAAGTCATAGCGTTATAAAACTGATATTGATCGAAAACTAGTTCAAGGTCTAACTGATATGGCATGAAGTGGTAGATATACTGACAAGGGGAAAACAAATAATACAATCCATACAAAACTTCATTCTTCTTGACATTTTCTTTACAGGGCCAGATAAAAAACGTATGATGTGCCCCGTGTGTGTTTATGTGTATGTTTTATAGTTTTTCTCACTGTTCATAACCTATTATCGGGACATTCTTAACAGTACGCTGACCCGTTAACTCTTAACAGTAAAGTTGTCATATTTGCTATAGCACTGATGAAATGAATAATAACTATTCGCGCCCAAAATGTTTGATGAATGATAGCAAAAATGTAAATCTTTTGTGAAGATATGGTTATTAGTATTGTATCATCATAATCATGTGACTTGCCGGTAAGTGTGGGTGGTCATGTTTCGCCATCTTACACGATCACCAGATTCATGGATCACCTCTGTGTATTTGTCCCGACCATGCCATGTGGCTAAGCCATCCAGATATTTACGTCTATACCTTCCCCCTGTTCATTTCCCCCCAATCTTGCCACCTGTCACCAAGTTCTCTAATATATTTCTTCTTACAAAGTGTCCAAAAATTTCGACTATCCACGCCTAATTTCTCCATTCGGTTTACGGTTTTCATTTGCCTCTTGTAGGACTTACTCATTGGTTTTTCTGCCTGTCCATGATATTCTCTGCATTTTTTCAGAAACCACATTTCGACTACCATGAGATGTGTTTCAGCTTGATTGCTTATTGTTCACGTTTCACATCCATACAAAAGAGCAAGTTCTTGTTGCAGTTGACATCGGTTTATTAGTCAGTATGTTTTTCAATTTACAAAAAAGCTACCTTTGCCATAACGATTCTTGTTCTAATCTCTTCATGTATTATGACTGTTCTGAAATAGTTGTACCGATTCACTTGTTTAAGAATATTCCCATTTACATGTATATTACAATGTGGCATTTCTTTCTTCTGAGAGACGACAATAATTTGTGTCTTCTCCCAATTTAATTCTGACCCTAGTTGTTCACTGTATACAATAAACGTATTTACTAAATATAGCAGATCCTGTTCGTTGTCTGTGATCAATACTGTATCATTCGCACATCTAATGTTATTTATGTTATATTCCCCAATATGATGATTCCTTTCATATCTTCTACATTTCTAAAAATATTCTAATTGTATACAGAAAATAAATATTATTGTATGGAAATAACACCGTCACTAGTTCTACCTTGGAATGCAATGTTGCTTGCAGTCAGCACATGCAGCACACACTCCGCTTGTGAGCTTCTCATCGAAGCGACAGCAACCTCGCTGCTGCTGAGTCTCTGCCGTCGTCATGATGAGGTCTAATAATCATAACAATGTGTCCTGCCAGCTGGCGCAGGCATTCTTGTCTCTCCACAAATCTCGGTTTTTAGTGTTCTGGATCACCTCTGCTGATGATATTCCTGCATGTCATCACCTCAGCCCATCCAGAATCATTTCTCTCGGTCTGCCTCTGCCCCTTTTTCCATTGATCTTTCTGATTGTCGTGATATTCTCCAAACGCCTCTTTTCTCATCACATGACCAAAGAATGCTTTTTGCCTCTTTGTTTCAAGAATTAAATGTAATGTTCTAGTTATACTAGCCTCTACCTGGTACTCATTGTTAATTACTCCTTTCACAGCCACACGGGGGAGTTTTACCTCTGCTTTTGACAGCCATTTCTGACTCTCAGGACAAGTGAGTGCCCTGCTCTGCTCAGCTGTATAAATGTCCTCTTTTCTCCATCCTCTACCACGTGGAGGTGATCTGAGATTTTACCCTCGCAGAGTTTAGGGGCCATGATAGCATTTCCCAAAGTTCTACAATACTTTTGGATAATTGTTAATAATGATGTAAAAAGTACACTGCGCAAATATATCTGTTATTTTTCTGCTATGAGAAGCCTTGGAGTGAAGAATGTACAGACAGGCTGGCAACAAAACGAATTCTTCATTGAAACGAATTGGTCACTTTATATTGTATTTCTTCTTCCTTCAACCTTTATCTCCCATTGCGTCATGGTCACTCAACCAACTAATTCCAAGTCCTCCTATCTTTTGCTATCCCCTGCAGCTCAGCCTACGTCCTCCCCATATTATTATACTGCATTTGAGGACTATGACCTTCATAATTTATATGCGCACACAACACACAATCAGCACGGAAATAACAATGCCAAAAGTTCGCTTTAGTGTTGACTGTAAGCTGGACTCCTTAGAGATGGTAAACCGTATGGGATTGATGTGCTTAAATATTAGACAATCAAAATGGTCGCATATCATGAGATAGAAGAAACTGGAGGATGTCGTTGGAGAGGAAGAGAGACGATGCTGGCATGTACGCTAAGTTTTATCCCACATGGCTCGGTTTCTTTCTTCAGGGTGTGCTACCGAAAGCGTCGCACAGAGCACGGACTGACTAGTTTCAGCCACGACCTCCAGGAGTCTCCGACAAAACTGCACCGTCAACCGAACGACGTAGGTCGGAATCGAACCCACAACCTTCGTAACACTTCGACACGGAGACTCAGCTGAGGACAGATGTGATCACCAATCACGGCGGGGACTATAAGAAGAAGCCAGGAACGAAGAAGGACAAAAAGAAGTAGAAGATGGTTCTAACGCTTGCCCTCACTAATCTGATAGTCACAGTCAATAACGTCAAAATAGAGAGGATATTTTCACATGGATATATATATCAGTTAATACAAGCAAGCACGGTGTACAAAGTAATAACGAATAGGATCTGCAGCATTTGGTAGGTGCGGTTATTGTACACAGTAAACAACTAAAGTTAGAAATGAATTGTAAGAAAAGGAAATTATGGTCGTCTACAACAAGAAAAAATGTCCCGCAATGTAACCTCCACGTATATGGGGGAAATTCTAAAACAAGTGAATAGATAGATTTATCTTGAAAAAGTTGTAACATCCGATGGATGGTATCTTTCAAAGATTAGATCAAGATTCGCCTTGGAAAAGATAGCCTTTTGCAAGATGAAAAACACTCACAAATTATAAAGTTGTCAGTTGCAATGAGAAAAACAGTTCTGAAGTTCTAAACAGAACGTAAAATGTTGTATACGATGTACGCATTCATAAGTTCGAATTCGTATCGAGGTTGATATTCAAACAAATTTACCTAGGCTTACAGGGGCATTTTCTGTATATAATTTCATAAGTAAGCATTGTATCCTCTCAGTAGTTATTCATCGTTATTGTTTATGCAGACCACAACAGAGTAAATGTAACACTTCATCACTCTCGATGATTGTTATTCATAATTTTGCCGTTTAGATGTGAGCAGCTGTTTCGTGTTGAATATTGCTTAATACTTTACTAGAATACGTTTTTGTTTCTTTTATTTTTTTGAGAACCATTGTCGGATATTTTAAGGTACCACATGTCATAATATCACGTGGGTACAATCGGCTATAAATTCACACGGCGAGTGCTATGTTAAATACAAAAATATAATGTCTGCTGGTAGATTAAGCATCGTGCTGGCACTTGGCATTTTAATACAGAATGCCCAAAGCTATGAACCAACGTGGGAGTCTCTCGATTCCAGGCCACTTCCCAGCTGGTACGATGAAGCAAAGCTATGAATATTCATCCACTGGGGTGTGTTCTCAGTGCCTAGCTTTGACTCAGAATGGTTCTGGTGGAGATGGCAGGGACAGCAAACACCCGACGTCGTAGATTTCATGGCGGCAAATTACAGACCTGATTTTACATACGCTGACTTTGCCAAAGATTTCAAAGCCGAATTTTTCGTAGCTTCCGAATGGGCAGAACTGTTCCAAAGCTCAGGGTCAAAGTATGGTAATATTTTATTGAATTTATGTTATGCATTTAGTTTTGAACTCTGTTTATATTATATACACCAAGAATATCAACATGTTTGAGAATAAATTCATTAACGACACTAACCAGCATCAAAATATGTTCACTTGTCTTTAGGAAAAGTATCTGGTGTTAAATAGGGCATATACTGTTGTATGCCGCCTGTGAATATTTACTGGACCAAAATAGTAGCAATTAAAATGGGAAATAAAGAGGGCAATTGTGAACAAATAAAGTCATGAGTACGACAAGGGTGTGTCTTGTCACCGGATCTCTTCTCCATCTATAGCGAAGTAATAATGAGAGAGAACAAAGAGAAGCCAGATATACTAATCAGAGGTTATAATATAAACAATATACGTTATGCAGATGACACAGTATTGGTGGCGGATAATGCAATCGATCTACAACAATTGTTGGACATTGTAGTAAGACAGAGTGCAAAAAAGGGACGCACCTTGAGTGTCAAGAAAACAGTAACAGTGGTGATTTCAAAGAAAAATTTGACACCATACTGTGAAATGGAAATAGAAAGGACAATTCTTAACCAAGTGGATAATTTTAAATACTTAGGGGCATGTATAACATCAAACGTAAGATGCACAACTGAGATTAAGAGCAGTGTAGGGCAAGCTAAAGCCGCATTTCAGAAAACGAAAATTATCTTATGCAATAAGCTCTGTCATTGAATGTAAGAAAGAGAGTGCTGAAGTGCTATATAGAACCTGTTTTGCTGTATGGCTCTTTGAATGTAAATGAAAAAATTATTAAGAACTTGGAAGCAGGACCGCACCCTTATGAAGCCCGCTTACGGTGCCGCCTGATGCGGTCGCCTCTCTGTATCATATAGCACGGCACGGTCCTACTTGGAAGCAACAGTGGTATGGTTCCTGAGACGAGAGTTGCGAATTCCTTGGACTGCATGAGTAACTAACAACGATTGCCAGAAAGAGGCTAATGAAACTAGAACACTATATACAACAAGAAGAAAGAGACAAACATCTTTCTTTTGTTATGTCGTGAGAGGAGAGGCATTGGAGAAAGTCGTGACCATTGGAAAGTTCAAGGGGAAGAGAGGCACAGGCAGACCAAGAGAAATGATACTGGATGGAATGAGACGCTGGCATAGAGGAATATCATCAACAGAGTTGATCGAGAACAGCATAGATCGAGATCTGTGGAGAGCTCATGGACGATTACGCCAGCTGGCAGGGCACTTGATGATGTCCGTGAAACATTAACCATTTCCTCGTTCACCTGTAGCCGTCAATATGACTGAATGCAGAGACAGGAGCAGGCAACTGAATTTGTTGACATCTCCATAGAACAGTCGGCTCGGTGGCGAAGGGGTTACGGGCGCAATTCACAATCGAAACACAAGATATAAACAAGGAACAATGATCTGTATCAATTAGACCAGTGTTTCCCAACGTGGGGCCCACGCCCCACATGGGGGAAATTCGATTGTTAAGGGGGGCAAATTCGAAAATGGAAGAAATCGGCTGGGTATAACAAAACGGGGAGACTTGAGACTGAAGTTAACTAAATTGGATATAACAAAACGACTTGAGACTGAAGTTAAGTAAATTGGAACCTGACATAAAATCTCTTTGCAGCAAGCATCAAGCGCAAGGATCTCACTAAATTTAAATAATAATTACTAATAATTAAAATAATATAGAAAAATCTTTCATCAAAATTATTTTGTACTTGAATTTCAGTTCTCCATTATATGTTTTGAAAATTTACTTACTGTGTGTGCTGAATAATTTCCTAGTGATTTCTTACTAAAACCTATCATTCAAGTTTCTTTAGTGAACATTTCAATTTTTGAATATTGAAAATTATATATATGTTGGAGGAGGGAGGCATAAGAATTTTAGAAAGGCTTATGTGGGGCATAGCACAAAAAAGGTCGGGAAACACTGAATTAGACGAACACATTTACATGTATTAATGTTTGCCTAGAGTGTTGTAGACACTGTTGGTTATGAAATGTTCTAAATGTAAGCTAATGTTAAGGTCACCTATTAGTTGTTGCAATAAGGGTCTGGTTGCGACGGTTGTACACATACTAAGTTATGACTCTATGCAGAGATGATGACTAATTTCCAGACCATTTTATTTCTACTTCACTTAGAGTGTGGTTTGCACTTATTCACAACTGAACTCTGAAACACACTAATGTTTTCCATGATGGGCACCGTTGCTAGTGGATAAGTTATGTTATTTATAAACCATGGGATCAAACACCGCAAACAGTGACACTTCTATAACAGACCCTGAGGAAGGTGTGTAGCACAGTAAGGTACCATTTTACATGCAAGTGTATTGGATATATGGTGCTAACCCCACATTTGTACATGTCAATCTGCATTTGACGTGTGGTGTGGTCAATATCCCTCCAGCTGCCTTTAGTTCTGAGGACATTTACTGCTACCTGTTAGAGGCTGGGAAACCCTGGGAGCACATTAAATGCTACCTGTTAGAGGCTGGGAAATCCTGGGAGCACATTAAATGCTACCTGTTAGAGGCTGGGAAACCCTGGGAGCACATTAAAATGCTACCTGTTAGAGGCTGGGAAACCCTGGGAGCACATTAAATGCTACCTGTTAGAGGCTGGGAAACCCTGGGAGCACATTAGAGGCTGGATCACTTTGGGAACCCAGGCCGTTAACTGATTCAGTGCCAAAAGATAATAAATCGTGAAATGTGACCTTGCATTTGTCCAGAAGGACGATATATCGCCATACAATGGTCATCGTGGTATTTGTTTTATTTCGCGGTAACATCTGCAGGTTTAGGGCTCGGTGAACGGAAATTCACATTATAAACCATGTTCATTTGATTGTGTACCATACTTAGTGTGCTATGTTTCGTGTGGAATGGCTCTCGTCGCTTCAGAGGTCACAGATAGTGAGAATTGTATGGATATTTTGCCCTGGCCATGCGGGTGTACGGGGGAATGAACAGGCTGATAGGCTAGCAGGGAAGGCACCTCTTGGTGGAATTTTGCCTATGGACAAGGGGGAGGTGGTCGTGCGCTTGTGGGATCAGGTGGAGAACGCGGAGGAACAGATTGAGAACCCATGTGTGGAAAGAATGAGATTGCGGGGGATCGGCAGGGGTTCTGGAAGAATCTCAAAACTGAGAGGGAAGACCAGGAGAACTTTTAATCAGATAACGGTGGGAACGATTAGTAGTATGACTCTTCGCTGGCTGTTGAACGAGGGGACGGATCTCGTATGAGAATGTCCTGAGTGCAGTGATGTCGGTTCTTAACTCAACTCAACTCAACTCAACTCAACTCATCTCAACTCAACATAGTGTGCTAAACACACTTTTTATTTGGCACCGAATCAGTTAACAAAATTCACCTTGATATAGGTTCAAACACGTGACTGGACCAGCAGGCAAATGTTCCAACCACTGCGCCACCACAGCTCCAGCTTTAGGGATGTCAATCTCAGTATTTTAAGCCACAGAATAATTAGTTAGAGTGATCAGCTCTCTGTGTTTCTGTTGTTCATTTCCATAACAATGAGGCAATTACATGTTATCAATAATGTGAACCGTTAACTGATTAGAGAAATTAGACAATGCAGTCAGCATGCTTTGACACATTATAAGAATATATAAATAAGATAACTTGGTGACAACTGGCAACATTTAGGGTAAAATAACAAAGGGAAGGCAGAGAAGTAAATATATGGATGGCATGGTCTAGACAAGAATAAGGAACTGATCCTTGACTCAGATGATCGTCCAGATGGCGACACATGACCACCCACGCTTATAGACATGGCACACGATGATGATGCTGTTACCAACATTATGAGGCAGAGTCAACACCGAGTTGTGCTATCAGAAAAGAATCAAGTCCTGTCACAACTGGGGATTATAGTGTAGGTCAGTGAACACTCTAACCACTATCTCTTATTATCAGGATCATCCCTTAGTATCAGGATCCAAGTTATTAAAATATTGTCTTTGTCTGCAGATATATTGTATTTGTCAGCAAACACCACGAAGGTTACACCAACTGGCCCTCTAAATACTCGTTTAACTGGAACTCAGTAGCTGTTGGTCCGAAGCGAGATATTGTTGGTAAGAACACTGTTACCTTGCTCTAACAGACAGTTTTTATAATTTGCTTTACTTGTTCGAAACATAAGTGTCAGACTGTAATGAAATATACAAATGATAGTTTGAATATTACTACTGCAAATATACAATAATCTACTAAAGAAAAAAAAAACACAATGTTGCTAAGCTTCTAGAAGAAACAAGCAAAGATTATCCAGACAATAGAAAAAACAAGCAAAAGATTATCCTATCAAACGTTGAAACAAAAAAGATTTTCCTGACAAAAAAAAACCAAAAAAAAAAAAACCCAAAAAAAAAACAAAAAAACAAAACGCAAATGACTATCCTGACAAAAGATAAACGGTAAATTAAGCAACAAACACTATGTTCAATATACTAGAGCAGTGGTTCTCAACTGGTGAGGAATTCCCCCCTCCCCCAGGGGGAATTTTTAGGGTTTCCAGGGGGAGGGGATTAAGATTATTTGACGATTGCGTTAAAACAATAACCGATTACTTGATATTGTTTTCCCCTCCATGATTTACGGTTCTGTACTTTTTTTTTTCTTCTAAAATTCGTTTTATAACATAAGTAAACCTACAAATCATGTTTTATGTAGATATCTAGACTTGTTCTAGTATGTGTTATTAAATTTAGCTTCCATTTTTATTTATACTGTGTAGAGACGTTGGAAATTTATAGGGAGGAAATACGAAAAGAGGGGGGGGGGGAAGGAGGGGGTGATATTCTGAACAAATGGTGAAGGGGTGCATGGGCCAAAACATGTTGAGAACCACTGTACTAGAACTTTTATCAGAACACTATACATTTCCTGATTCTCCAAGTGAAACAGGAAGAAGAAGTAAGATAGAGGAAGATGGAGAAGTAGTATTTGGATTTGTAGTGATCATGTTTGTAGTAGTATTAGTGGTAGAAGTAGTAGTAGTAGTTATTGTAGTATACCAAGGGTATGACTATACAGCGTGTGGACATATATTTACACATGTTGTTGTATAGCAAGGGTATGACTATACAGCGTTGTGATATATTATATTTTCACAAGCGTAACATGCGGTAAATAATTCCTGGCGACGATAAAAGTTTGACACCGCTTCATTCTCTGCGGCGATAATCCGACTTTTTCATCGACCCATTGTGACGTCACCACCAGAACAACTAAAACAGAATAAATACCTCATGCAGGAATGAAACTGTCTGTTTGTGAACCAGCCCAGCACAAGGCGAGGAAAAGATCTGAGGCGAAGGGAATGATGAAATATGTCTAAACATAAGATTTAAATATAAGTATTTTAAATGAAGATAGGAAACATCAGCCTACAACATCGCACCCAGATTCGGAAACCTGTCGCTGAAGTGTTGGAAGTCGTCCTGTTTGGATGAGGTGAATATAATTATTTTAAATTTTAGTTAGTTGTGAGTCTTTTGTTCCCAGAAGTAGAGTTGGTAAATCGACTTGTTGAACGCGTGGTGAGTTCTTAAGAAGTTAATTATAATATATTTAATTTTTATAGTTTATAGTTAAACTATTCATTAAGAATAACCATAGTGAATTTTATTTTCTCCCAAAGTAAACCACTGATGTAATGTATAAGCATTAGTCCAAGTTGTACATTTATTTCTTAAGCAACTCAATCTACAATGATTTGGAATGGTGAGTTCTTAAGAATTTAATCTAGTACAAACTAAATAATATTATACTCAGTTATCATAGTCATAAGATAAACTGTACATTAGGAGAAAACTACAGTGTTTTATTTTCTCCCAGCTAAACAACTTAGTTAATGTATAAACATTAGACACATGTTGTAAATTTTATTTCTTAAGCATGAAACTCAATCTACAATGAATTAGAGTAACTTAAGACTTAAGGAAACTCAGAATTCTTAGTGCAGTGGTAAGGACATATTGTATATGTGCCCACTGGTAAGATTAAAAACTAGTTTACATGTGCCAGCACTAATAGAGAAATTGGAGTAATGTGTAATTAGTTAGTAGATTTATTTTTGACATGAGCACATGGGCAAACAAATAGTTTTTTTTAAATATTTCCTGAACACATGGAAACCAAAAAGAGTTCTACAGGTATCATAATTTGTGTGATGGTACAGCACACATGGGGTAAGGCAAATATATAGACATGGCTGTCAACCATGGGGAATAATAATATTTGTGCCACATAATAGTGCGTAACCAACCGCCATGCAAGAAGTATTTTAATTCATAATGCCTGAATGTGAATTGGATATATCACCTAAATTGTATGTATTTGATGAGGGCATGAGATGACTCCTGGATTTCATGTTGCTAAATCCTGGGTGAATTTCATAAGTGTGCCTAATGATCACATGTCTAGGTCATTGAAGAGCATGATTGTGTCATGTGTGGTTCATCATTGTTAAACAGATGTGAATGTATCATTTGATAAAACCCATCAGCATGCATGACTAAATATCCAGGAAATAGTATAAGTTAGGTTGAAGGATGAGATTCCCTTGTAATGTCATAATCTGTGAATGTATTCTGTGTAAAGCACCTACATAGGCATTATGTCATTCCTAAAGATATGATGTGTATGATGAGTGATTGTGAAAGGAGATATTTCATTGTGATATTAATGATGGTAAACATTTTAAGTTATCATTGGAAAATCACCCACCTTACATGCCAGTATGAAGGATGTGTGATGAATGATTCCTATATGATCACCCATACCAATATGAATGTGTCTATAGACTGAGTGAAATGATCATCCTTGCATATGAATGATGTCTGAGATGAGTGCATTGACCTCACATGCACAGATGGATATGTTGACTGATGCATGAAGAGTTTGAGTGAGTGAAGTTACAGGCTGAGAGAGAGGAAGTATAATCCAACAGTCAATCTCATGATAGCCTGCAACTTGATGTGAAATGCCAGGACTATCACCAGAGAACTGGTTCAGCGTAACCCATAAACTAAATAATAATTTAGTACACTCCGTCGCATAACAGCACTTTGTATAAAATATCATTCATGTTACTATCATCTAGTTTTGTGCGCTAAGCACGACACAACCAATATCATACATTACGCATATTACAGCATCTGTGTGTGTAATTTAAGCACAATTCCACTTTGTATTTCATGTTACTCCTGTTAACACATATGGTCTAGTGTAATGGCATTAATGTAATACAATGATGATGATGATGACTGTAATGTAATGAAAATGATGCAATAATGATTATGATGATAATGTTAGAATGATGTAATGATTTCTAATGTATTAAGCATGATAATAGTGATACTGATTGTAATTACAATGATTAAGGAAACCTTGATGATATTGATGATGATAATAAATATTACATCCATGAGAATGGAAGAAATCTTCTCACTTGAAGCGTTTAATGAAGAAGAATGCACTTGAAGGCTATACAAGAAAAATACCATAATGTACTTATATTGTTTATAAGCAAATACTCATTGACATGGGAACTGATTTTTAAAAGCCCTTAATGTATGAGACCCTTTTTCTGGAATAGAAAAAGATGAATAAGACAATTAACTGGGAACCGAATGGGATAGGAGACATAGTTGTAAATTCCAAATCAATCAAGGTATGACTTAACCGGTAGACCTGAGGACAGGCATAGGTGAAGATGAAACTGCATATCTGCTAGTCTAAAACTTGAACACCATATAATGGAAGAAGGAATGGAGAGCAACCCATTATGTTGTGGATAACTATTTGAGAGCACCAAGACTCTTTACCTTCCACTGTTTATTTTCCTAGGATCACAATTCTTTTAGGTATTTTCTTTGTGATGTTCTTGAGAAAATTATAGAACATTTCAGTTCTGATGTTCACATTGCTGATATTTTTAGACTTATGATGGATGCTAAAATTTCAGGAGAACACCAAGACTACCTTTCTTCTACGTTTATTTTCTCTAAGAACAAGATTCATTTTATTGTTTTCACTTGTTGTGTTCTTAGGCTTTTACATTTCATTTCTAATGTCATATTTATGATATCATTAGAATTATGTGATGCTAAAATTGCAGGTAGTGGTCATTATCCAGACCTGACTTTGTGAATGCAGCACTTTGTGAAAGTAGTTGTAGCAGCTTGACTGAATACAGTAGCCACTTAACTGAGTGAGGCAGCTGAGATAGTGAGGCCAAATACTATTCCACAGCAACTTCCTGCCAATTTTCACCACCTTTCCAGGACAGGTATCACATATCCTTTTATCCAGGTATAGGTGAAGAACACCAGTGAGCCAATTTATAATAAATCACCGGGGAAAACAATAAAGAACACTCAAGAAGATTCTACACTGACTGTTACCGAGATCCAATAACTGGATGGTAAACCAACCAGGGTGTACCCAGTTTCTTTCCACAGATTAGAATTAGGCCAGCAGAAGAGGCCCAATAATCATAAGTAAAACGGGTTGCAACACTGAGGACAATGTATGATACAGTGGCACAGTCAGGAGATAGATACTTAGTTAAGAGACTAATATACCCATAATATTGTAATTGTACTGTATTGGTTGTTGTATGTTATTACATGTATAATCAATAGTTCCATTTATATATAATAAATGATAAAATTACAGGTTATTGTCTCTTTTGAGAGTTCTCTTGTCATACTAAAATTGTTGTAAGCAATTACCCTAGATTAATTATTTAGTTGGTAGAGGAGAGGCAAGGAACCATTCCTCAGGACATTTGGGATACTCAGTAAAAATTTCATTTTTTCCTTGAGGTATTCCTTGGTTCTCCAAAACTCTATTTAATGGTCTCAAATCATTGAGCCAGTAACAGCTAAATTAATTTTAACGGGCAGGATCACATTGAGAAAGAGGAACTCTGGATCCTTGATCTCTTTGGGGTTGAGCCATCAACTATTTATCCGAACAAATGGTGAAGGGGTGCAAAACATGTTGAGAACCACTGTACTAGAGCTCTTTTCAGAACACTATACATTTCCTGATTCTCCAAGTGAAACAGGAAGAAGAAGTAAGATAGAGGAAGATGGAAAAGTAGTATTTGGATGTGTAGTGATCATGTTTGTAGTAGTATTAGTGGTAGAAGTAGTAGTAGTTATTGTAGTATACCAAGGGTGTGACTATACAGCGAGTGGACATATATTTACACATGTTGTAGTATACCATAGGTATGACTATACAGCGTGTGGACGTATATTTACACATGTTGTAGTATACCAAGGGTGTTACTATACAGCGTGTGGACGTATATTTACACATGTTGTAGTATACCAAGGGTATGACTATACAACGTGTGGACATATATTTACACATGTTGTAGTATACCATAGGTATGACTATACAGCGTGTGGACGTATATTTACACATGTTGTAGTATACCATGGGTATGACTATACAGCGTGTGGACGTATATTTACACATGTTGTAGTATACCAAGGGTGTTACTATACAGCGTGTGGACGTATATTTACACATGTTGTAGTATACCAAGGGTGTTACTATACAGGGTGTGGACATATATTTACACATGTTGTAGTATACCAAGGGTATGACTATACAACGTGTGGACATATATTTACACATGTTGTAGTATACCATAGGTATGACTATACAGCGTGTGGACGTATATTTACACATGTTGTAGTATACCATGGGTATGACTATACAGCGTGTGGACGTATATTTACACATGTTGTTGTATACCAAGGGTGTTACTATACAGGGTGTGGACGTATATTTACACATGTTGTAGTATACCAAGGGTATTACTATACAGCGTGTGGACATATATTTACACATGTTGTTGTATACCAAGGGTGTTACTATACAGCGTGTGGACGTATATTTACACATGTTGTTGTATACCAAGGGTGTTACTATACAGCGTGTGGACGTATATTTACACATGTTGTAGTATACCAAGGGTATGACTATACAGCGTGTGGACGTATATTTACACATGTTGTAGTATACCAAGGGTGTTACTATACAGCGTGTGGACGTATATTCACACATGTTGTAGTATAGCAAGGGTATGACTATACAGCGTGTGGACGTATATTTACACATGTTGTTGTATACCAAGGGTGTTACTATACAGCGTGTGGACGTATATTCACACATGTTGTAGTATACCAAGGGTATTACTATACAGCGTGTGGACATATATTTAAACATGTTTGAGGCTGTAATCGGCAGCTCTGTCACGAAGGAGTTACGGACGCAGTTCATAATCCCGTATACGACGTTCTAGACACAGCGGTAGGCGATTTGGCAGCAGACCACCCTGCGTTTCGTTTTATAAAATGGTATGAGTGCCGTTTGTTTAGAAAGTAATGGCAAATTAATGAAAGTAAACTAGCCAAGAAATCGCACACAGCCACCAAATGCATGGGTTGACAGCGACATATCCTGTGAAGGATATGCAGCTAACTTTTTAAAGCCTGTAATCAGGCATCTTTCGTCTTCCAATATAGTTATTGTCCTTTGTGAGGATCCTTGTAATTTGTCTGTCAGCACAGCACAGAAAATATGTTCTTACAAGTGATCACCAAGAATTATTTACTTCAAGTGGCATGCAGGCTGAGATGTTTGTCTTTTCTCAAACCCCCTGTTTAGTATTGTTTATCAGCTCTGGCGCTGATCTTCTTCCATATTCTAATGCATGATGTTCACTATCCTTTGTTGTTCTTGATGTCTTTGTTTTGTCATTACTTCTACTAGCTATTAAACATATCCCAGGTTTAGTCTTCTTATTAGATGGCTGAAGCATGTTGACAATTTCATTCTGATCTTTATGATGAGTTTCCAATGCATTTAAAATATATAGGACTCCATCACTTAACCCTTTTAGGGTCATTGTCATTTTTAACATTCTTCTGTAAAAAGTATAATTCTGTAGTTTCAATGAATTTTCTTGATTGTTTTCAAATTACTAGTTATTCACATATTTGTGTTAAAACTGATACCATGTAACACTTACAAATACGATATAGACTTGTTTCTTATGATGCTTTAAATGTCGTAAAATACTGTTTGGCCTTATTTATTCTTTATTTGTGATGTATATCTTCCATCTGGTGTTATCAGTGTACCCAAGTATTTCATTTTTCTGAACTTGACCCAGGCCAGACCCATTAACTTTTATATTGCAGTCTTTTGCCTCCCTAATTAGTCTCGAAAGGAAGCTTTGTTTCATTGTTTCCATTGCAACAAAGCTGCCATATTTGTAGCTAACTGCCTACACATCCAACTTTATTATTTATTTACTTTGTATTCCCTCTTTTACACACTTTATGGGTATACTGATGTGGGTAAATTTTCTAATGTAACAATCTGCCAGAACAATTTTTTTTGACATGTTTCTATAGAGGAATTTGTAAAGTGTGTGAAGGTGCACGCATGACCTCTTTTCGGATCTTACTTTTGAAGGCTAGGTGTGTGACTCATTTCCCAAAGATCTGAACCCTTGTGGTATGGGTATAAATAGATATGTAAGACTAAACTCAGTGTATGCAACATTAGAAAATGAACAAGTATGTATTTATAGGTGAGTTGATGAATGCCACAAGAGGAAAGACAGATCTCAAGTTTGGGTTGTACCACTCCCTGTTTGAATGGTTCCATCCACTGTACCTTGCTGACAAGAAGAACGGCTTTAAGACACAAGATTTTGTCAATGTAAGGCTCAGTTTGTTTTGTGTTAAGCTATTAGTTATTCTTACATTACTTGTTGAGTTTGTTTTTCTGTTAATACTTGACAGTATCAAATTATTCATCAAAACATGCATATTTACACATGTTATAAACAGCTGTATGACAAGGTCTAAAACTCTTGTCCATAGGTAATCTACCACTAAGAGGTGCATTCCCTGCCAG
This sequence comes from Cepaea nemoralis, assembly GCA_014155875.1. NCBI lineage: Eukaryota > Metazoa > Mollusca > Gastropoda > Stylommatophora > Helicidae > Cepaea > Cepaea nemoralis. The sequence continues at coordinate 559,029 of JACEFZ010015485.1, forward strand.
CCTATCAGCTTGTTCATTCCCTCGCAGTCCCGCATGGCCAGTTCAAAATATCCATATAACTTTTACAATCTGTGACCCCTGAAGCGAGGATAGCCATTCCAAACAAAACATTCCTTTCTCCACCTTACTATACTCCTTGAATCCGTAATGAATACAGTGTGTGTTGCAGTAGTCTCCTCTAACCAACGGAATGCCGTTGTTACTGCTTCCACCTTCATTCTCATGCTGGAGGTCATAGTCTCATATGCCATTCTCCTTTTCCAAGACTCGCCCATTAGCCTTCGCAATGAAATCCAAACCACTAGGTCTGTTTCTCACACTGACCCATCGGTGTAGATGACTATGTCCCTTGATCTGTGCGGCCCGCTGCCCTCTCTCTGCGCTCACGACCCAGTGTTACTATTACATTGTGCCAGTCCGTCATGTCTTCCTGTACTTTAATCCGCTCCTTTTCATGATTAATGGTCTCTAGATCCCACACCTGACGTATAGATATTTCTGCCGGTGCCATCCAGGACTTGCCTCGTCTTAGTCTATGACCCTTGACCATATTCATGCGAGGGTGATCCCTATCTGCAGCAACTCTCAGGTACCATTTGGCTTGAAAAATCCAATGCCTGTCCGCCATTGTTGGTAGTGCAGGATATGCCTCATGCATATTACTGGTACTCAGTGACATAAATTATTAACTGCTGAAAAAGCCTGTAAAGCATCCTCTGCTCAACCCTGGTTGCTGCCATCGTCCTCAATGCATTAAGTCCCTTACCAGCTTTCACCACCAAATCCTCCACATGATTTATAAAAGACACCACACCTGTCAAAGGTGATTTTAATTTACTCTCTCTACTAAGAGGACACCCATTCAATATAATACATGGGACATCTGCCCTGACGATCCGGTTATCCAGAGAGTACCACACAACCGATGCCTTGGTTGGGTCTATAACGGCGCCTGCGTCCCTGCACCATTCTGCCACTCTGTTTACTGCCATCTGTAAGTCTTCAGCCAAACTGTCCCTGTCTCTTCCTTATCTGTACACCAGCACATCATCTGCAAATATCAAGATTCTACCAATACCTGGTGTCTCAATACCTGCGACTTTGCTGGTGTATACATTAAAGAACACTGGGGACTTGGCAGATCCACGGGGCAGCCCAGGTGTAATAGTACAGGGGTCATAAGTCCACGACCCCATGCGCAATGCAATTTGACGCTCATAAAGGACTGCCGCGATCCATTGGACAATCCAAGGACAGACCTCCATGTCCAACAGAGTGTATATCAACCTATGATACCTGACCCTGTTATACTCATCCTCCAGGTCATTGTTCAGTGTAAGCTGTTTGCTTACGATAGACAGCTTTAGTGAAACCAGTGGCAACACACAGCAGTGTCTACGTTTATTATCTCTCACTTTTCCGCAGGAGTTACACGTACCTGCTTTTCTTTTCCATTGTTATATCCTGTTTCAGCCGCTACTTCTCTTATTAATGATTTAATTATGAACGAATAGTATATAATTCTTACTGTTGCATATTGAGCGAAACTCAGAACTACTTCCATCATTATTGTTGTTATTCTCCTCTATTTAAGTATATTTGGGACCTCACGTTTTGACATAGTTAGTTAGTTAGTTAGTTAGTTAGTCGCAGTTCCAACTTCACAGCAACGGGTCGTCCCCATTATGCTCCATTCCTGTGGCAGTGAATATCACACAAAACACTTCCCACTGCCCAATGTGAAAAGTGGAAAAGACAGGCGTCTCGACAAACAACAGCCCGCACAGATACACTGTGCATAATGCTGCCGCCAGAATGTCAACACAATAGTCCCCCACGAAACACCCAGTTTATCTCTGATGGAATCGGCAGTCATTTTCCCATCTGGATGTTTCCTAGATGTTCACCCACACAGTCCACCAAATACAGTTCATTGTCGATGGCAGTGGTAGTCAACCAGAAGCCCAGCAGCCACGCATTTCTGCATAAGGCAAAAACCGGTCAACTCTGGGACATAGCCATCTGCCATCGCTCCGAACATGTAGTCACATTCCAAAAAACCTCGGGCAGATTCAAAAGCATTTCACACGAAACTCACAGCTCACAGTGTCGCGCCACGCACTCACTCAGTAGCAGGGCGACGTAACCATCAAGCCTCCTTAGTCGCCTCTTACGACATGCGTGGTAGGCTGCATAGCTTACTTGTGTGTCTGAATATGTTCATGGGCTGTCTTCTTCTTTCTATTGGTCCGTCTTCGCCTGTCAGTGTGTGGTTAGGAAGAGCTTTCTGGACGGCGCCTTCTTTGAACATCATACTAACCATGATCTGTCTGCATCCCTCCACTAGAAATCCTGGGACATAGGATAAAGACCTACAAGGGCTTCAAATCTTGCATACTGGGCATTCAATGAACGCTGACTTTGTGGAAACAGTGAGGCACGGAGAGGTCAAGCGTAGTCTTGGAATGAATGTTTTACTTGCCTATTGAGATGAAATTAGGTCATCACCAGTTCCCGTTACTTGAATTGATGGAGTTCTATCAACAACAACAACAACAACAACAACAACAACAACAACAACAACAACAACAACGTCGACGACGACGACGACGACGACATCGACGACGACGACGACGACGACGACGACAACATATATCGCAGTATGATCAAATCAATGATGAATATTTGTAAATGATTAAAGACTGGGCATATAGACCTGCTTTCATTCTCTTCCCCATTGTTTCACATATCCATGGCTGTTATTGACATTGTTTCAAATATCCATGGTTGTTATTGACTTGTATTCTTGAATGTAGAGAGGGACGTAGAATAAATAGCCTTGGTGCCGCAGATACAGGTTGTACTGTAGCTTATAATTCTACACAGTGTGCAGCAGAAACACGTTGTACTATAGCTTATAATTCTACACAATATGCAGCAGATATAGGTTGTGCGGCAGCTTATAATTCTACACAATGTGCAGCAGATACACGTTGTACTATAGCTTATAATTCTACACAATGTGCAGCAGATATAGGTTGTACTATAACTTATAATTCTACACAATATGCAGCAGATATAGGTTGTGCGGCAGCTTATAATTCTACACAATGTGCAGCAGATATAGGTTGTACTATAACTTATAATTCTACACAATATGCAGCAGATATAGGTTGTACTGTATCTTATAATTCTACACAATGTGCAGCAGATACACGTTGTACTATAGCTTATAATTCTACACAATATGCAGCAGATATAGGTTGTACTATAACTTATAATTCTACACAATATGCAGTAGATATAGGTTGTAATATAGCTTATAATTCTACACAATATGCAGCAGATATAGGTTGTACTATAACTTATAATTCTACACAATGTGCAGTAGATATAGGTTGTAATATAGCTTATAATTCTACACAATATGCAGCAGATATAGGTTGTACTATAACTTATAATTCTACACAATGTGCAGTAGATATAGGTTGTAATATAACTTATAATTCTACACAATATGTAGCAGATATAGGTTGTACTATAACTTATAATTCTACACAATGTGCAGCAGATATAGTTGTAATGTATCTTATAATTCTACACAATGTGCAGCAGATATAGTTGTACTGTAGCTTATAATTCTACATAATGTGCAGCAGATATAGTTGTACTGTAGCTTATAATTCTACACAATGTGCAGCAGATATAGTTGTACTGTAGCTTATAATTCAACACAATGTGCAGTAGATACAGGTTGTACTGTAGCTTATAATTCGAAACAATATGCAGTAGATACAGGTTGTACTGTAGCTTATAATTCTTCACAATATGCAGCAGATATAGTTGTACTGTAGCTTATAATTCTACACAATGTGCAGCAGATATAGGTTGTAATGTAGCTTATAATTCTACACAATGTGCAGCAGATACAGGTTGTACTGTAGCTTATAATTCTTCACAATATGCAGCAGATATAGGTTGTACTGTAGCTTATAATTCTACACAATGTGCAGTAGATACAGGTTGTACTGTAGCTTATAAATCGAAACAATATGCAGTAGATACAGGTTGTACTGTAGCTTATAATTCGAAACAATATGAAGTAGATATAGGTTGTACTGTAGCTTATAATTCTACACATGTGCAGCATATATAGGTTGTACGGCAGCTTATAATTCTACACAATGTGTAGCACAGTGGTTCTCAACCTTTTTTTGCCCGTGCCCCCCTTCACCATATTTTCAGAACGTCCTTTCCCCCTCCCCCTCCCCCCTTCCTATTAAAAATTTGGCCAGTGCCCCCTCCCCCCCTTTCACCGTATTTTCAGAACGTCATCCCCTCCCCTTTTCATATTTCCTATATAAACATCCCCCCACCCTTACACAGTATAAGTAAAAATGGAAGGTAAATTTAATAGCATATACTAAAACAAGTCTAGACATCCACATAAAACATGATTTGTTTGTCTACTTACTTTATAAAATGAATTTTAGTAGGATGAGACGTATATAACTGTAAAGTATGCAGGGAAAAACAATATCAAGTAATCGGTTCTTTTATTAACACGATCTTGAAATGGTCTTCATCCCCCCCCCCCCCCCCCCCCCCCCCCACCTGGAAAACCGGTTGAGAACCACTGGTGTAGCAGATATAGGTTGTAATGTAGCTTATAATTCGACACAATGTGTAGCAGATATAGGTTGTACTGCAGCTTATAATTCGACACAATGTGTAGCAGATATAGGTTGTAATGTAGCTTATAATTCAAAACAATATGCAGCAGATATAGGTTGTACTGCAGCTTATAATTCGAAACAATATGGAGTAATATAGATTGTACCTAAGCTTATAATTCCATGTGATAGCATATTATAAATCAAGTAAGCATATTCACATACAGATAAAGCATATGGAGCCACTGTAGTGTATTGGCTAGCATGCTTGCACCCCAGCGCAGGTATCATGTGTCTGAATCCCCATTGAGGCAGACGTTAACTACAGTGGCGTGGACTCCCAGCTTACAATGGGTACCAGGAAATGTCCTGGAAAGTAAAGGCAGCAGTGACATATATCATTTCACTAACATCACTTTGTAACGACCTTGACAAGACAGTAAGTCCAACTCCTGGTTGTAACTATAGCTTTTAATGTGGATGTAACAGTGAGTTATGGGAACTAAAAAATCTGCATTAATACCTTCTACAAGAAAAAACATGATAACAAAATAAACCATCATCATTGCAGTACACTCTTTGATTGAACCGACCCAACAACCAATCCAGTCCACCATCACACCCTGAAATAAATCAGTACCAAAATCTGGGATGGCTTTACCTCCAGAATAAACACCTATAGTGAATACAGTAATCTATGCTCATCACATCAAACATAATACTAGTACTCTACTAAACCTTCTCTTAACTACAAAAAAGTACTCCATTCAACTGGTACATGGCTGTTGCTTGAATCATTCTCCTACTAAATCCTTGTGACCGAAAATCCTGTAACTCAAGAACGAGGTACTGTCACCCCACACAGAGCTTGATAAACCAACTGAACCTAAGCTCCACTGTCAAACTGTCATTTACTGCCAATATAGTACCTTGCGGTGTATGGCAGAGGGGTCTTTGAGCCTGAGGAATAAAGGCCGCCTGGCTAGTGCAGTCGCCGCGAACTGTGCAGGTTAGGATTTTCTTTTTGCCCCCGACAGAAAAAAATCCGACACCTTACCGAGGGATCGAACCCGGGCCTCCCGAATGAGAGTCCGGCGTTCTAGCCTCTCGGCCAGCCGCTCCACTATAAGAACATAATATGGCGTTACTATACAGTCTCTTCTATAAAGCTTTCCATCGATGAAGGGGGGGGGGGGGGGGGGGGGGAATCGGTTCATCCATTATTGATAGACCTTACAACCGGATATATCACTGTCTATAGTTCCTCTGGCTGTATAATATATATGAAATGGTGATGCTGGGCTATCGTGGTGTAATCCAATTGCGAGTGGAACATAACAGACAGACTCGGGCACTGTCCAAGATTTGTTTCCCGCTATATATATATATACACACGATGATGATGATGTCAGCATGGTTCCTCTGGGCCACCTTCACTTGTGGACGTCTTGAGAGAAAAAGTGAGTCTGCATCAAAATGGTAAGTCTAACCAGTGGCTGTTTAGCTCTCATGCTATCAGCTCGTGAAGTCAGGACTATGAAATGGTGTTCTGTAATTGCTGGTTGAAGGTATTCGAGCGGCAAATCCAATTAGTGCATGGATTACTCTTCGTTTGTCTGCAAAGGTAAACTCCAAAGATGTCTTGGACGACAGAGATAAAATTAAGATTGCCGTCACTAGTTCTAGATATAGAGCTGATTCTTACAACCACATACAGGAATTTTAGATACCAATCCGAAAACTTCTGCAGACGAAAGTAGTGGTAAATGATCCAACTATACTGTACTAAGATCTTGTCTTAAGCTGTACAGCACATGCAATCTCTTCCAGAGGCATTTAGTTGTATATAGACACCCACTGCCGGTACCACATCAATTATGTAATTTGCTTGACCAAAGCTGGAGATCGGGAAATGCAAAGGGGGATAACCCAGAAACGACTTCCCAGCTGTCGTTGGAAATTATAAGATGAGTTGCTTCCCTTTTCAGGTGCTATTTTGACATAAATCCTCATCATAAAGTATGGTCTTGCTTCTTTCGGCCAACGTATCCTTCTCGCGAACTGTCCTTCAGGGCCCTTAGCCCCAGAAGGCACAGTTAGGTAAAAATCACTCCCTTTTAACTACATCTTGACTTGGTGGAGGTCCAACTACAACTACCAGCACGCTAACGCTTATCTATTTCGAGCTACATACATTAATGGTAAACATACTCGCGAATACTCCAATCCTTGGAAACGGCAGCTGAAACGGGGGAGAACTGAAACAATTATGTTACACCAACATTAGTTGTAATGTTGGATAACTGAAAAGGTGTCTGAGATGTAATAATGCCCTATTTTTGCTATGTTTTTTTTTTTTGGGGGGGGGGGGGGGGGGGACTGATGCTACATAAATATAGTAATCTTACCACTAATTGTTATCGTTGGCAGCAAAAAACACTACCCGAACTCTATGAGCTTGTGAACACTTACAAACCTGACGTTGTCTGGTCTGATGGGCAATGGGAGGCTACAGATACTTACTGGAGAACAAAAGAGTTCTTGGCATGGTTATACACAGACAGGTAAATGAAACGCCGTGTCAATAAATTATGAACAGTAATTCTGAAGTGTATACATGTCAGTGGTCTGAGTTCAATCACCAGCACTGGCAGAATTATTTGTCAACCATTACAGCTCTAGGTTAGATCAGCACCATAAAACAGCGAGTACCAGACTATAAACACATTTGTTTCTTGAAAGAAGACAGACTTGAGAAAAAGAACTGGCTGCTTCATCACATATATCATGGCCTCTAATATGTGAAGGCCTACACATCCCAAATGCAGTATTTTCTAAGAGACTACCTTATTATACTTGCCAACTGTATGATACGTGTGACGACAGTGTTTGGCGCTGATTGCAACGGTGATCATGTCCCACTTTGTGGACAAATAAAGGTAATATTTCAGAGAGAAAAACATAGGTTATGAACATTAAACACGACAAAGAGATTCTAAGAGCAGATAAAGAAATTAAAGTATAAAGCAGAGTGATTATGAGAAACAGATACAATGTGATACCTAAAAAGCATAAATGATTAATGGGAATTGCTGAAAACTGCATCCATAAAAAAGCAAAGATATATTACCGGAAAGAAGAAACAAAGCTATGACGAAATGAACAACTGAAGAAAATCTCACAGTAGATGGATAAAACAACACAAACCGAGAATGAGAAAGAAAAATATGATAAGGTAAATAAAGAAATAAGAGATAAATACATAATTTAAATGAGAAGTGCAGCCAAGTTGAAATAAATCCACTGACTGGCACATTGCAGTCTAGATAGACTTTAGTTTGTATAACAGAGTTATTCCTCTCTATAACACAAAACCTAGGCTGAGTGTAGAGGCCATGTGTTGCTCATGCAGTATGATCCCTCTCTCGACCTGCCTAGTCTACTCAAGAGGAAAGGTGACGCTAATACGTCTGGAACAAGACAAGCTGCAGAAACTGCCGGATCAGAAAAACATTACTTTAACTGTCCGCATGTCAGAGCTTCCATGAGCTCTCAAAATCGCTAAAGTGTACCCTATTCTTAAATCTGGTTCATTGGACAATGGTCTCCATAACAATTACAGACCCATTTCCTTACTATCATCACTATCTAAACCACTAGAAAAACACATCCATAAAGTAACATTACAGTATTTAGTTCACAACAAGCTTATTGTTGATAGTCAATCAGGATTTCGATCAAAATATTCTTGCCATACGGACCTAACAAACATGATAGAAAATTAGCACCAGAATATAAACAACAACACTCTATGTGGAACTGTGTTTATTGATTTCAGGAAAGCATTTGATATGATTCCTCTTCTTCAGTGTTCCGAGCCATTGAGGTTCTTTGCTGCTGATACAAGCCGTCTCCATTCGTCTCTCTGGTTGACCTTCTCTTGCCAGTCGTTGATTCCAAGTGCTTGTAGGTCTGTATATATATTATCTCTCCACCGTCTTCTTGGTCTACCTCGGGGTCTACGGTCATTTATTTCCTGAGTGTAAGCGAGTTTTGTTTCCCTATTATCTTCCATTCTTTCTATATGCCCCAGCCATTGTAGTCTATTAGCCTTCATGATACCTGTGATTAGCGGGGACTTAAACAGATCATAAATGTCTTTGTTACTTCTTCTTTTCCACTCTCCACTTATTATTAACCTTTAATTCCCACGTTCAAGCGCTCACTAAACAAATAGCGAAAAAAGTCTACCAACTCGCCAAAATCAAAAATTTCCTTGATGAGGACACACGGAAAATATTCTATACTTCTCATATACAGACACATTTTGACTACAGCTCTACAATCTGGGACGGTTGTTCTAATTCAAGCACCAAGCGACTTTACTCACTCCAGAAATGGACCATGAGTCTAATGACTAACTGACTGACTGACTGACTGACTGACTGACTGACTCACTGACTCACTGACTCACTCACTCAATCACTCACTCACTCACTCACTCATTCACTCACTCACTCACCACTCACCACTCACTCACTCACTCACTCACTCCCTCACTCACTCACTCACTCACTCCCTCCCGACTTCTCTCACTCCCTCAGTCACTCACCCACCCACTCACTCATTCACTCACTCTCTCACTCACTCACTCACTCACTCACTCACTCACCCACCCACTCACTCATTCACTCACTCTCTCACTCACTCACTCACTCACTCCCGACCTCCCTCACTCACTCACTCACCCACCGACTCACTCACTCACTCACTCACTCACTCATACACGCACTCACCGACTCATTCACTCACTCACTCACTCACTAACGCGCGCACGCACGCACGCACTCACTCACTCACTCACTCACTCCCTCACTCCCTCGCTCACTCGCTCACTCATTCGCTCACTCCCTCACTCACAACAACAACAACAACAACAACAACAACAACAACAACAACAACAAAGGAGAAGAGTGTCTAACAGAAATTTTAAAGACCATGGCAATAGCAAATTACTTTTGGGAAAGCATCATAAAACAAATAAATGTTAATATTTTTAGTTCATGCAGCTATCATATGATAACATGCGGTTGTGAATATATCATGTTTAAAACGATGTTTTAAGTAGTGGAATTAGAGTGTTCTTGTCCGCTGAGGAGTTTGATAATTAAGTTCTCACTCTAGGAATAAATGTCTGTCGACAAGATAGTTCAAGGTTGATAATTATTGATTTCCATTTGCTTTCTCTCCATAGGTAGGATTGTTTTTTTTTCAAGCAGCTCTTGCGGTTTTTGAGGAAGAATGATCTTTTTTATTCTATGTTTTTTGGAAGCCACTGATCGATCGCTTTCCTATTCTTCATGGTATCGATTCTCACGTATCTTTCATATATTTCCACAGCTAATCTTTCTTTTCTTAGGTTTAGAGGTTTCATCGTCAGTGTTAATTTCTCATGCAACCGTTTGGCGTAAGAGATCTTAGTAGTCATATAATTTATTATAATTCTTTAATTATTTATTTAAATGTTAACATAAAGCGTTCATAAATCAACAACAATGGTATGATGCTGTGTACGTATTACAGGATTCACCAGAAAATGTATTTCTATAATATTATATAATACATTTGCCAGTAGCAAGTAATAATCAGCTGGTTTTTTTTGTAGTCCAGTAAAGGACACTGTGGTAGTCAATGACAGGTGGGGAAAGCGCGACCCCTGCCATCACGGTGATTTTTACACCTGTGGTGACAAGTTCAACCCAGGTGAGTGTTACTTGTGTCTTCACATCTTTAATGTTGCTCAAATAATTCTACAGAAATGGTGTACTCTCATACTGCAGGTTATGTTTGTTAGTTACTTTAAAGAATGGAAGAAAAATGACGGGCATAGCAAGCATGGCCACAAGGACTCACTAAGTGGTGACTTGGAGCTCAAACATGGCTCCAGGAGATGAACTCGGAAGAGCAACTGTGGGACACCCATGAGGACCTTCTACTGGTGATTGGATCCATGGAGGAAACTCATCTAATTGTCTTGACTGCCGAGCATGGGAAACTGATCCCAGAAGAAGCAGCAGAACGAACGAACGAACAATCAAAAACTATTTTCAAGGGTTAATAATTGGGCACGCAGGCCCAGTTAGTTGCTTTGTTGCTTCGTTGGTTGTTTATCAGATTATCCTCACTGCACACCAAACCATTCAATCCATAATTACACGGATTCCCTCCTAAATATCTCACTTTTCTGCCCTTCTATCACTCTCTTTCATACATGATTTAATCCACACATCACTAGTAAGGTTAAGTGAGAACAACAATGTCAAAATGTGGATTATAAAGGCACGGCACATGTTTTTAAAATTAATACTACACGACTCACTAATATTATTTATTTATGTTGTGATTGTAAATTAGCTATGGGGGACATAATGTCAAGCTTGTCCATGGGACACATTTTTCAGCCCCATTCCCATCCATCCCACGGTCATTTTGCCTGTCCCATCCCATGGGATTCCCATGGGATTCCCATGGGATTCCCATGATAATACTAATATGGAATACAGTTCAAATAAAATTATGAAATTTATGAAAGTTTAGGGTTAGTGTCTACTAAATAGGACTACATGTACAAAGAGACATGTAAAACAACAGAATTTATTAATTTTAATATTCAAGAGTATTTTATTAAAACAAAGTTTAATCTAAATATGACAATTCAGTGTCAATCTGACACTCTCATTCTGTTTCAGAGTCACTCTGCTCATTCAGCACATTATCAATTTCCTGCTGATCGACTGTTTCTAATAATTCAGTTAATCCAGGTAATCCCTGAACCATTTCCACAATTTTCATCTTACATGCAAATCTGATATACACAGAGTTTATAACGAGAGCTGGTAACATCCGTTTTCGTAACTTACTCAACAACAATCCAGCTGCACTAAATAAGTGCTCTACTGCCGCTGAGGACACTGGTATGGCCAAGACAATTTTCGCACTTGCTGTTAGCAGTGGAAACCTATGTTCATTTTTCCAATAATTTAATGGTTGTGAAGTTGGTTGCCGTAATTTTTGAAACATGGTGACTTCATCCTCAAGGCATTTGTTTCTGGGGTCATCAAACTTAAGTGTTTTGTTTGGTGGAGGATCAAAAAATAAGTCAAAATCACTTTTCGGCTTTTGTTCTACAACTCCTGCTACTTCACATACAGCAGATGATTCAGAAGAAAGATTTAAATCTTTGATGAGTGAAATAACAGTTGGAACAACAGACTTAGAAAAAGCGATCCAATCATTTGCCCATTTATTGGTGTCCACATTCCCTTTCTTCTTAGTAACAACTGACTTAACCATGTCTTCTATTTTGGCTTTGATGTCAACTCCAGTAAGGAATGCTGCAGTAACTGCCAAAGAACTGCCGCAATATGGCCAAAGTTTTTCTCCAATAATTTTCTGAAAGTTCTGACAATATTTCTTCACCATGCTGCTGGAAGTTTCTTCGTCAATATCAACAATAACTTTGTACAACTGATAGTCTAGGAGGAAGTATAACAGCAAAATTAAATGAGATGTAGTACCATCAATTTCTAGTTTGTCAAAAAAAGTTTTGAATTTCTCATGTATGTACAGCATTCCTTTAATCTGAACAATATTCGGAATGTGGTTTAAGAATTCTTCATCATCTTCATTAAAGTAATGCGAGTAATTTTTTTAAATGGGCATTGAAACGTTGGTAATATGATCGCATGCGCGCATTTATTAATTTATCCGGTGTCCCACCACGAGATAAAGAATTGATACAAGTATATACAGAAAAAGGAAGGATAAAAGGCTTTAAAAAGGTTTTTAAAAAAGTTGCTATGACATGGCTACTGTCCCATGTGTCCCATGGGAAATACAAATGTTTGCTGTCCCGTCCCATCCCATCCCATGGGACGTTTCCCATGGGATTCCCATGGGAATCCCATTCCCATGGACAAGCCTGCATAATGTACTACCAATTGGGGCTGACAGTTATACTAGGGTTTTAATATTGTTGTTGTTATTATTATTTTTATTATCATTATTATTTCTATGGGGTAAGGTATTCTGTACTGAGATAGTGTTCGAATAGTTTGCGATTATATGAATAGGGATTGCTGATGTCTTTTATTTCTTATGAATGATGAGACAGGAGGAGAAGAAGAATAAGACAAAATAAGAGAAGAAGAAGAAGAAGAAGAAGAAGAAGAAGAAGAAGAAGAAGAAGAAGAAGAAGAAGAAGAAGAAGAAGAAGAAGAAGAAGAAGCAACAAGAGGAGGAAGAGCTGGAGTAGTAAGACGTGATAGAGGAGGAACAAGAAGAAGAGGCAGAAGTAGACAAATAGCAAAGAATCAGATCTTCCTAGACAACCAAGAGTTACTGAGGGATGGCAGACTGGACATAACCCGGTAAGTGCTGCAGTCAATAAGTGAAATAACTATGTGGTCGTCAAATAAGTATCCAGATTTTATCAGAATAACCCAAAACGAAGACTATTAAATCTAGCAACTACTTCTTAGCAAACAGTATATATCTAACATTTGGTGGTGGAACTGGCAAATTTCAGCATTCTTCCCGCCCTTTTTCAAAAAGACGTCTGGCCAGTTGACTGCGGTGCAGGAGCAGCGTGTTGTGATGAAATATTTGACGACAAAAGGTTCAAAACCCATTGAAATTCATCATTGGCTGTCATGTGTGTTTGTAGAACAGACTGTAGCAAGTTCATCAGTGTATGAATGGTGTAAACACTTTTGTGAAGGTAATGAATCCATCGAGAATGAGTCCAGTGAAGGTCGACCGAAAAGTGTCGAAATAAGTGAATCCATACACAGTGTCGAAAAGGTGGCTTAGGGACCACGCGGGTATTGTGTATTTGGATGTCTTGGAAAGAGGAGAATCAATAAATTCTAATTACTACTCCTCGCTACTATCTAATAAAGTTCCGAATGTCCTTCATAATAAAGGTAAAGGACTATCCAGTAAAGGTATTATTCTTCAACACAGACCCCATATAGCCACACAACTATGGCAACTATTGACCGATTGCATTGTTAGGTACGTCCAAACCCGCCTCACACAGTCCTGACTTGGCTATGGGTGACTTTCTTGAATGACAAAAGTTTGACACAGATGACCAAGTGCGTCAGGTAATTCTCCAATGGCTCAAGGACCAGCCAAAGGAATTGTATGCTTCAGGGATACAGAAGCTCGTAGCCCGATGGGGAAAATGTATTGCAGTGGAAAATGTATTGCAGTATTGAAGTTTACCATGGTAGTTTTAAACTCTTGTCTTTTTGTTTTACACAGTTGGAGTTACGCATATGTATCATGCCGCCACTATAAATTTAAACATTGATCAGTAATGTATGTAGTACAGCACATGGAATGTATTGTCTTTGTCGGTTATGTACCCAGAGTCCAGCAGATAGTGTGCGATAGACGATGTGGGTTGTATTGTATTTTTAATTTATTGTTTTGGTCATGTTTCCAGAATATTCTTTTACCTGTTTCTCTACCCATTTCAGGATGTTTTCTATTATTCTATTCCAGGTTGTCTCTCCACCTTTACCTATGTAATTCATCTATGCACCTGATTTTGGATATGAAGGCACTGTTTCTTTCACAGGATCTTGTTGGTTTATGTGTGCTTATTTGAGAACCGGAACAGAGATATAGAACGTTTGAGCAGCTGCTGTTATGAACCGAGCATGTATATATTCCATTATGCCATCCCCTAAATAAGTTAATTGATCAATATACCTCAAAGATAAATGGCAATACTTACATTTCAACAATTTCGCACATATTCAGTACAGATGTGGCCTAGTAAGTACAACGTTTGATTGTTCCAAGAGAATTTGCATCCATGATACAGTGGCAGAGGGATTTGAAACCCTCAGGAAAATCTTACATCTAAATAGTTGTCCTACTGGATCGATAAAGTGCCACTGCCACCCACCCAGACCATCCTCCAGCGAAGCTATGGTTCGCAATCTCGAAATATTTATTCAATGTGCTAGCACCTGGAACACTCGTTGTTTCCCTACTCTCTAAGCCAGATAACAAAGACGTAGAATTCTTCCGTGGCCACTACTTGGAGATTGCGTAGGATCTAAGTCAGCTCTGCTTCATTGATCCTGATGCAGCAGTCAAGCTATGAGTTAGTGACTGCATTAATCTCTTTTGCTGTTTTCGGTATGTTAGTATTTGAAAAATGTTATGAAGCAGAGAATGTTAAATTTACAAAAAAAATATTTTAAAGCACGCCAGTGCGAGACACGTAATCCCGTGTTAGAGAATTCCAGCTGTGCATATGGTGTCAGAATTAATTTTAATTTTGTACTGAGAGTAACTGGAACTGATCTGTTACAGGGGTCCTTCAGAAGCATAAGTGGGAAAATGCCATGACCATTGATAGGCATTCATGGGGGTTCAGACGGAATGCTCGCTTGTCTGACTTCCTGACCATCGAGCAGTTGCTGCAGACTTTCATTCAGACTGTCAGGTATGTTTGTACGTAGATATGTTACCTCAGACTGACTTCCATTACCACTGACAGGTATGTTTGTACGTAGATATTTTACAACATACTTTCATTAAGACTGTCAGGTATATTTGTAGATAGGTTACCACAGATTTTCATTATCACTGACAGATATGTTTGTAGATAGTTTACCACAGACTTTCATTAAGACTGTCAGGTATATTTGTAGATAGGTTACCACAGACTTTCATTACCACTGTCAGGTATGTTTGTAAATAGGTTACCACAGACTGTCATTATCACTGGCAGGTATATTTGTAGATATGTTACCACAGACTTTCATTATTACTGTCAGGTATGTTTGTAGATATGTTACCACAGACTTTTATTATCACTGACAGATATGTTTGTAGATAGTTTACCACAGACTTTCATTATCACTGACAGGTATGTTTGTAGATAGGTTACCACAGACTTTCATTATTACTGTCAGGTATATTTGTGGATAGGTTACTACAGACTGTCATTATTACTGTCAGGTATATTTGTAAATAGGTTACCACAGACTGTCATTATTACTGTCAGGTATATTTGTAGATAGGTTACCACAGACTGTCATTATTACTGTCAGGTATATTTGTAGATAGGTTACCACAGACTGTCATTATTACTGTCAGGTATATTTGTAGATAGGTTAACACAGACTTTCATTATTACTGTCTGGTATATTTGTAGATAGGTTACCACAGACTTTCATTATTACCGTCAGGTATGTTTGTGGATAGGTTACCACAGACTTTCATTATACTGTCAGGTATATTTGTAGATAGGTTACCACAGACTGTCATTATTACTGTCAGGTATGTTTGTGGATAGGTTACCACAGACTGTCATTATTACTATCAAGTATGTTTGTAGATAGGTTACCACAGACTTTCATTATTACCGTCAGGTATGTTTGTGGATAGGTTACCACAGACTGTCATTATTACTGTCAGGTATATTTGTAGATAGGTTACCACAGACTGTCATTATTACTGTCAGGTATATTTGTAGATAGGTTACCACAGACTGTCATTATTACTGTCAGGTATATTTGTAGATAGGTTACCACAGACTGTCATTATTACTGTCAGGTATATTTGTAGATAGGTTACCACAGACTGTCATTATTACTGTCAGGTATATTTGTAGATAGGTTACCACAGACTGTCATTATTACTGTCAGGTATATTTGTAGATAGGTTACCACAGACTTTCATTATTACTGTCAGGTATGTTTGTGGATAGGTTACCACAGACTGTCATTATTACTGTCAGGTATATTTGTTGATAGGTTACCACAGACTTTCATTATTACTGTCAGGTATGTTTGTGGGTAGGTTACCACAGACTGTCATTATTACTGTCAAGTATGTTTGTAGATAGGTTCTTACATCATCATCATCAAGTGCCTTGCTGACTGGCCTGGAGATCATACTTCTCCACAAACTGTGATCTCCGGCGGCGTGGATCAATTCATGTTTTCATACAAGACTGTCAAATATTTTCTCTCTCTGTTTTCCTCTATCTCATTTTCCACAAATCTTTCTGATTGTCACAACATGTTCTAGTTTTGTCTTTTCATAATGTCGCTTGTGGTGTTTGTGATTAGTTTGTCTTTGCGACTTAGCCTCCTTCAAAATGTCCATATTGCTGACTTCGGCTGTCCAAGGAATTTTCAGCAATTTTCTATAAAACAACAACTTCAAGGCTTCCATAGATTTATTTGCTTGTTTACTAATTGTCTAACTTTGCAACATGCAATAATTCTTTTTTATAACTTCCAATGACAATGACATTATTGTCTTCATGCATGGAGTGATCCCATTACATGTACATTAGATCTAGTCATTCATGTCTTCCGGTACTTATAACCCACTCTTTTTCACGATTAATGATCTCTAGATCACACGCCTGACATATAGATATTTTTACCTGTGCTATCCAGAACCCGCCTCGTCTCAGCCTATGACCTTGACCAAATCCATGTCTTCATGCAGGGAGTGATCCCTTACTGCCGCAACCCACATGTACCATTTGGCTTGAAGGACCTATGCCTGTCCGCCATTGTTGGTAGCGCAAGGATATGCCTCATGCATATAATTGGTGTGTCTCTTGTGCACCCCACGATCACCCGCATAGCCACATTCTATATGTGCTCCAAACCTTTCAAGCTAGCTCTTTGATACTATCAGCAGCCCCATAGCACACTCAATGACAGAATTTATTAATTTCTGAAAGAGCTTGTAAAGCATACTCTGCTTAACACCGGTTGCCCAAAGAAATATTTCACGCAATCTATTTCTACGTTTGTTATTATTGTGAAACTAGTTGTCTAAATTTCACTGATTCAGTCATAAAATGAAGTCGCACATACATATAATTCAAAACATTTTAGGGGCTGAATTAGTGGGACAACGCCATGGTTGGCACCAAACTATATTTTTCTGTTTATTAGAAATATCTTCACAAACTACAGATCCTGTCTAAACAAGGGGATATTCCTCACATAGAGGACGAATATATGATGGTTTTAGTTAGAATTGTGCTGCTAAACATTCTCCTCCTTGTACGGTCACTAATTCAGTATTTTCCATTCAAGAACTTGTAGTATGGGCTACAATTGAAGTGTTGTTTATTTTCTGTAAAACTTGTATCGCAGCATATTAGACTATTGCTGGTGTATGCTGGAAGGATGTGTTCCAGGCTGGGGGTTAAAGGTTGCTTGCACAAGCAGTTGCTGCAATGTACAGGCTAGACGTCTAGTTGTTCTCTGATGTAAACATCACTAATCTACAAGTTTAGTTTAGTTTAGTCGATGGATCAACATCACGGCACACGCGTGTAACCCATGAGTGCTACGGTCTCCTCCTAACTCAAACTTGAGTCTGGAGAAACTCAGCTCAGTGCACGAACTCTGTAGCACCGGCGAGGATCCTGAAATACGTTGGGTAGATTTTTAACTCGAAATTTTGCCCGGGCAGCGCCGTTAGGCTACTCTTTTTCGATTTCCAACTGCCAAGGAATGTTTTACGTGTGCAACAATACACACGGGGGTCCGATCTCACTACCCAGTGACCAGAGGAAATTTTATTACTAGAAGACCACGAGAAAAAATCCCTGTCCTCACCGGGGCTTGAACCCGGGACTTCCAGCACTCGAGGCGGACACCATACCTCGAGACCACGCAGCCCCCAAACTAGTGAGAACTACTAGTGAGAACCTACTAGTGAAAAACTACTAGTGAGAACATACTAGTTACAACTACTAGTTGGAACTAATAGAGTGAGAACTACTAGTGAGAACTACTAGTGAGAACAAATAGTGACAACTTAATAGTGAGAACTATTAATGAGAACCTACTAGTGAGAACCTACTAGTGAGAACCTACTAGGGAAAACCTACTAGTGAGAACTACTAGTGAGAACATAATAGTTAGAACTACTAGTTGGAACTAATAGAGTGAGAACTACTAGTGAGAACTACTTGTGAGAAATACTAGTGAAAACTAATAGAGTGAGAACTACTAGTGAGAACAAATAGTGACAACCTAATAGTGAGAACTATTAATGAGAACCTGCTAGTGAGAACAACTAGTGAGAACCTACTAGTGAGAACTACTAGTGAGAACTACGAGTGAGAACTACTAGTGAGAACTACTAGTGAGAACTTACAAGTGAAAACCTACTAGCGAGAACCTACAAGTGAGAACTGCTAGTGAGAACATACTAGTTAGAACTACTAGTAAGAACTACTAGTGAGAATCTACTAGTGAGAACTACTAGTGAGAACTAATAGTAAGAACCTACTAGTGAGAACTACTAGTGAGAACCTACTACCGAGAACTACTAGTGAGAGCTACTAGTGAGAACTACTAGTGAGAACTTACTAGTGAGAACTGCTAGTGAGAACTACTAGTGAGAACTACTAATGAGAACTACTAATGAGAACTGGTGAGAACTGCTAGTGAGAAGTACTAGTGAGATCTGTTAGTGAGAACTACTAATGAGAACCTACTAATGAGAACTAGTGAGAACTGCTAGTTAGAACTACTTGTGAGATCTACTAGTGAGAACTACTAGTGAGAACTTCTAATGATAACTGGCGAGAACTACTAGTGAGAACTACTAGAATGAGAACCCACTTGTGATAACTACTAATGAGAACTGGTGAAAACTGCTAGTGAGAACTACTAGTGAGATATACTTGTGAGAACTACTAGTGAGATCTACTAGTAAGTGCTACTAGTGAGAACTACTAATGAGAACTGGTGAGATCTACTAGTGAGAACTACTAGTGAGAACTGGTGAGATCTACTAGTGAGAACTACTAATGAGAACTGGTGAGATCTACTAGTGAGAACTACTAGTGAGATCTACTAGTAAGTGCTACTAGTGAGAACTACTAATGAGAACTGGTGAGAACTACTAGTGAGAACTGCTAGTGAGAACTACTAGTGACAACTGCTTGTGACAACTGCTAGTGACAACTGCTAGTGAGAGCTACTTTTGACAACTGCTAGTGACAACTACAAGTGAAAGCTACTAGTGAGAGATACTAGTGAGAACCTACTAGTGACATTGAGAACATGGTACTGCAGTGACTATCATGCTTGCCCAGTGTTCGTAGGTTCAAATTCACATTATGCTGGCTTGTACAAAATGACCTAAGTTTTAATGTTGACCCAGCCTAAATTAGGTACCAGCAAATATCTAAAGAAGTAAAGGTAATTGCTAAATCAGTCCTCGAGTGCCAATCAGTCTACAAATATACGGAACTAGCACCATATGCACACTATACCTCAGGGCGTATAGAAAGGATCTTTGACATCTACTTAATGATGTTTGAGGACTGTTATTTTAACACCATGACCACTCTCTCACAAATTTCTTTCTGTAATCATATGATTAATGACATTTCTATTGATGGAACTGTTTGTGATGTATGTAGCTGTGGAGGCAACATGCTGATGAATGTCGGGCCTCCCAGTCACGGGCACATTTCTCCAATTTATGAGGAACGTCTCCGCCAGATGGGATCATGGCTAAAGGTCAACGGAGAAGGCATCTATAGTTCAAAGCCTTGGACATATCAGAATGATACTCTGACTAAAGATGTTTGGTATGTAGTTTGGCGTCTTATGTGTCTATGCTTCGTGACAACTATGAGATGAAAATAGTTTGTCAGATTGTGCATATACCTGTATGCATCGTGTTACATGTTTAAGTACTGCATGATTATTTTACTTTTATATGCCAGAATATCTTTACTTCAATCAAAAGTAATTGTATATCTCAGAGCCTAGATGTTTTAATTTCTGTCTCTTGTGCTACTTTTTAACAATGACATCAGAATTGTATGTCAGATTTAGTTGAACCGTAAAGCATGTAGCTGAAATTAGAATAGGGGGGGGGGGGGCTGAGATAGCGTAGAGGCTAGCATGCTTGCCTGCCGTCAAATCCCCAACCAGGTGGATATGTTTCACTGATATGGACTGCCATGCTGACGTAGCTTATACAGATACCAGTACATTTCATGGGAATTAAAGGCAGCTGCATGATATTGACCATGTGATCCGTTGAGTGCTGATCTGTCTAAATGTGTGCGACTTGCACCGTATACTCAGTACGTCTCATAGAGCGGGAAAGACCCTTTACTCTGTTTATATATACAGTAGACGTATAATCTAAGGCCAGTCACAGGTGTTAAGAATTCTGTAAGTACAGCTGCTCAGTATATTTCCTTTGTATTGACATTATTCCGTCCACAGGTATACGTCTAAAAATAGTTCAACCGGCACTGATGTGTATGCCTTCATCTTTAATTGGCCGTCTACCCCAGTACTCTCCCTTGGACTACCGCAAACATACCCAGCTACTGTCATTTCCATGTTGGGTTATCAAGAGAACTTTAGCTACAACACAAGGCGGCCTGCAGGAGTGGACATTTTGATTCCAGCCATTTCTTATGCCAAACTGCCATGTCAGTGGATGTGGGTCTTCAAAATCACAGACGTAAAAAATTAGTAGGATAATAGTCTATAGGAAATTCTCTATTGCATGTTGTTTGTTTTGTTTTTATTCCACTTATTCCATTAGGGAGGGGTAATTGAAGTTTCGGCGCCTGTGGCTAGCACCTTTCCTCCAATTTTCTCCATGAATCTTGAGCAGAATTTTAGGATCAAATAAATTCCCTACCGGTTTGCTAGACCAGCCATAGGTTCCTTACCAACTTAATGCTTCTCTATTATATATTCATATATAAATAAATCAGGGGTATTTCAAATGGACTTGGGCTGCCACATGGACTCGGCCTAAAACTGTGTGCCAGAAAATATCATGGGAAGTAATGTGACTGGCTTGGTATTGAAATCTCCATTGAGTGTGGATTGGGATATACAAATATGCAGATAGCACCATAGTTCTAACATGCTTGAAGGCTTGGAACAGGGTCCGTAACTATACTTTTTATCTAAAATTTTCTTAACGTTACTTTTTATCTAAAAGTTCCTTAACGATACATTTTATCTAAACGTTCCTTAACGATACATTTTATCTAAAATTTCCTTAACGTTACTTTTTATCTAAAAGTTCCTTAACGTTACATTTTATCTGAAAGTTCCTTAACGTTACTTTTTATCTAAAAGTTCCTTTACGTTACGTTTTATCTAAAAGTTCGTTAACGTTACTTTTTATCTAAAGGTTCTTTAACGTTACTTCTTATCTAAATGTTCCTTATCGTTACTGCTTATCTAAAAGCTCCTTAACGTTACTTTTTATCTATAAGAGCCTTAACCTTTTATGTATATCATATGCCTGCAATTGTTTTGAATAAAATGTTTCAAATGAAAATGGCTAAAACTGATTGCAAACAAACATTGCAAAGAGGCAGTCTGCAGTTCTGAGAAGAGAAACATTGGAAGATATTCTCATGACTGGTCAGAACAATGAACAACACAGAGAACGATAGCAAGAGAACATTCTCGATAGTCTTGTGTCATGGCATAGAAAGATATCTTCATGCTAATTGATACCAACTGCCAGAGAATGGGAGATGTGAACAAGCATGATCATCTGAAACAGATGGCAAGGTACTTTATATTCTTCATTGCACACCTTCAGACATCAACATGAAAGAATCCAAATAAAGCGACAGTCAGCATAGCTTGTTGGTATCTAAATTGAGTTTATCTTCATATCCAGTGTGTGTAGGCTTAAATGTACTTGATTTGTTTAGTCTAGTTTAGTTTAGTCGATTGATCAACGTCACGGAACACAAGTGTAACCGATAAGTTCTCCGTTCTACTCCTAACTCAAACCTGAGTTCGGAGAATCTCAGCTCAGTGCACGAACTCCGTAGCACCGGCGAGAATCCTTAAATACTTTGAGTAGATTTTAAACTCGAAATTTTGCCCGGGCAGCGCGTTAGGCTACTCTTTTTTGGATTTCCAACTGCAAAGGGATTTTTTACGTGCGCAACATAACACAAATGCGTCCGATCTCACTACCCAGAGACCAGGGAAAACTGTGTTACTTTGTCCTCGTGAAAAAATCCCGGTCCTCACCGGGGCTTGAACACGGGGCCTCCAGCACTCGAGGCGGAAACCATATCCAGTGACCACTCAACCCTCCTTGATTATTATAATGAAGATGTTAACGTTAATTTGTTAGACATGACCTCATTCAGTTCCTGTATTTATGTTAGTTATATTAAAACACAAGAGAACAAGGACACCATACCTAGAGACCACTCAACCCCCCCCCCCCCCCCCCCCGATTATTACAATGTAGATGTTAACGTTAATTTGTTAGACATGACCTAATTCAGTTCCTGTCTTGCTTGCTTGCTTGCTTGTGTTCGTTGGCTTGAGCTCCAACGCGAAGTCCTGTATGTCAATGAAGGCATCCTGTTGTCCAACATCAGTGTGATGTCATACAGGACCTGAGGTTTGCGATTTTATCCGTTGTCCCATTTCTGGCTTATTGGTGTGCAGACTAGTGGTTCCTCGCCGTACAGGCAGACACTCTCCGACTTCGGAGGAATCGGCAATCCTACTGAATTTAGCCAGGACCCCGAAGGGACCTTATGCCCAGGACGCTCGACGAGGACGCGTCAATAGGTCTTGGCTAGTATATAACCCGGCCCTGGTGCCTTGGAAACACCTCTGCGTCCTAGTTCCTGTCTTGATGTTAGTTATATTCAAACACAAGAGAACTAGGACACCATACCTAGAGAGCACTCGACCCCCCCCCCCCCCCCCCCCCCTTGATTATTATAATGTAGATGTTAACGTTAATTTGTTAGACATGGCCTCATTCAGTTCCTGTCTTGATGTTAGTTATATTCAAACACAAGAGAACAAGGACACCATATCTAGAGACCACTCAACACCCCTTGATTAGAATAATGTAGATGTTAACGTTAATGTGTTAGACATGACCTAATGCAGTTCCTGGCTTGCTGTTAGTTATATTCAAACACAAGAGAACAAGAACATTCTCGGGGTCTGTGATGTGACAGACCATCATGTTCTGAAGGCCTCTGTGCATGGAGAAATAGGTGGCCAGTCTTTTCCTCTGCTGGCGAATGACGATTTCTCGTCCTACCGCACTCATCACATTTTTTATAGTTAGTTATTAGCTTATATAGAGCCTGTTCTTTTGTATGGATGTGAAATTTGTACAATGAGCAGTCAAGCTGAACAACGTCTTATGACTGCAGAAATGTGGTTTCTGAGGAAAATGGAAAGAATACAATGGGCAGACAGAAAATCCAATGACCAAGTACTTTTTTTTTGCGTATCCTTTACAGGACATCGCTGTCAACACCAGCATCTTTCAGCTGTATGTTGATTTCTTGGCAAGATTACGCTCAGTAGTTTGCCATTGATTTCTGAGCGGCCGGCTTACATACCCCGTAAGTTACCGATGCGATTCGACTGCTGATTCTCACCGTCATCACGTTACCGACGAGAGTATACGAGATTACGGAGAAAAGTCATAACCTCTAAGCCACAAAGTACTACAGGAAACAAATGAAAATCGTAAATTGATTAGAGAAATTAGACGTAGACAGTCAAAATTGTTTGGACATGTTATGATAAGGAATGGATTGGAGAACTTGGTGACAACTGGCAAGATCGAAGGGAAGAGACTAAGGGGAAGACCGAGAAGTAAATACCTCGATGGCTTGGCCATATGGCATGGTCGAGACATGAACACTGAGCTGATCCACGACTCTGGTGATCGAGTGAAATGGTGAGTCATGACCGCCGACGCTTTCCGTCCACGCCCATGATTGGTTGATTTATATTAGCTTATGTTGTGAGCAGTTCACTTCCGTGCCACCTTTCCATCCCAGAGATATTTCTGATACTTAAGTTTGAAGTCCAGGTCTATCCCAGAAATATTTCTGATACTCAAGTTAGAAGTCCAGGTCCATCCCAGAGATACTCAAATTTGAGGTCGAGGTCCATCCCAGAACAACAACTTGTCAGGCACATGTGCTTAAGTTGGGGATTGAACCCAGGCCATTGTTCTGGTTGGTCAGTATACTGTTCATTATTATACCAAGGCTTACTGCTGCATGAAAACACAGAGAATGTAGTTGGTGTTTTAGACTAACTGAAAACTATTCTTTATGGATATTCTGACATATGTTAGTCAGTTCAATAAAGAAATGAATTCTGATGACATTTTGGGAAGGATTCAACTCCAGAAATGATTCACTATGAGAAGTGATTTGGTGTAGTGGGTGATTTAATGCCAGAACGATTCACTGTAAAAACTGATTGAATACCAGAAATGATTCACTGTCAGAAGTGATTCAATGTTAATGCTTGTACGTTTTAAAGAAATATAATACTTTTGTTTTATCAGACTAATTTAGAACATTTTATAATATACTTCAAGCTGTGCTTCTTTCGATCCACTTAAATTAATTTACAGGTTATGTTCATTTAATTAAAAAAATATGTTTATTTTGTAATTTCATTACAACTTTGTCTCACAATAATGCTGCCAGCCATATAAATGTGCATACTTTTTATCTCACATACCATGACTGACATTGGTTGTTGTGGGAGGTAACAACTGTTTATGCTATTTGTAAGTTCACACGTATATAGAACATATACATTACAATAAAAATAACTCCAACAGCTGTCTCGTGTTTGTCATATTCCTTACACATAACAAAATGTTGACAACAACGTAGTTAGTTCTAATCAAACAATTGAGAGGGAAGACCAGGAGAACTTTTAATCAGATAAAGGTGGAAACGGTTAGTAGTATGACTCTTCACTGGCTGTTGAACGAGGGGACGGAGCACGTATGGAAATGTCCTGAGTGCAGTGATGTCGGTTCCTAATTCAACTCAACTCAACTCTAATCGAACATACTGGAATGGCTGGAGATGCTGCAGTGTGACAACTACAACACACGTGACAGCTTCTCATCATGCAGCAGGGCCATTGTGGAATGTTGTTTTTATCACAGCCTGCCAAAGTCCCCCAAATCCGTTGCCTCAGGCATCCCCATGTCTAAGGTGTCTGTGATATCCTTGGGCCATCTTCATGCTGATCAACCACTTTACTTTCGTCATAAAATATATAACTAATTTATCTCCCCATGATCATAACCTATAAAAGTGTCAGCAATCAAGACAGCTAATTTCTGGAAGTATATTCAGAAAATGAGAGACACGTTTTAGGAAAAATTTTATTAGGAAATAGAAATGATGCAGGTGACAAATTAATTGAATTTTGCACAGAAAATGAGTTAACGATAGCCAACACGCTTTTTAAACAACATCCAAGAAGACTCTTCACATGGAAGTCTCCAGACAGTATTACCAAAAATCAGATAGATTATATTTTAATACAAAGAAGATGGAGATCAAGCATAACATCTGCAAAAACCCTACGTAGTGCAGACTGTGATACAGATCATCAGTTATTAGAAGCAGATCTGAAATTAAAACTCAAAAAGCTTACCCGAGGACCAAGGCCACTTCTTTTTGATCTCACAAAAATACCAGATGCATACAACGTAGAAGTTAGGAATCGTTTTGGGGTCTTGATGTCTGTACAAGAGGAAATGACACCTGATGAACTGACAGTACAAGCTAGAGATATCTTGATAACTGCAGCCAAAGATTTAATTCCGACCAAGAAAAAGCAACTTAAGCCATGGATTACATCAGACACGTTAGAATTAATAAAACAACGAAGGGAAGCTGAAACAGAAAGGAGGATGAATCCGATTAACCAGCAGGATGAAGTATAAATCTTTAACTCGAGAAATAAGAAAGAACACAAGAAAGGACAAAAATCAATATATACAATATTGCTGTACCAGAATAGAGCAATACCTTAAGACTGGAAGAGATTATGAAATGTTCAAAGAAATTAAGTTATTGACAAGAAATGTTCAACCTCAATTGAATGTTATCTGTGACAAGATGGGAAATACCTTAACAGAATCTAGACAAATTCTAGAAAGATGGCAGGAAGTACTGCAGTGGAATGTATGATATGAGTGACAGTGAGGATATGAATGAGATACATGAGCCAACGACAGCAGAGACAGAACCTGAACCCTCATTAGATGAAATTGCTTGGGCTAATAAAGCACCTGAAGAATGGTAAATCTACCTGGATGTGATGAGATACCAGCTGAACTAATTAAAGCGGGAGGAGAAGAAAGCATACACATATATCATGCATTATGTACAAAGATTTGGAAATATGGTATATGGCCAAAAGATTGGAAGAGAACTATCTTCATTCCAATACCAAAAAAGGGCAACCTGAAATTATGCACCAACTATAGAACCTGATCAGTCATGCAAGTAAAATTCTACTAAAAGTCATAATGGCAAGACTTCGTAAGAAAATGGAAGAAGAGATTAACGTGGTTCAAGCTGGATTTAGACAAGGAAGAGGAACAAGAGATCACATATTCAACATGCGTTTAATAATAGAGAAGTGCAGAGAATTTAATGTAAACCTATACTCATGTTTTGTGGATTATTCAAAGGCATTTGACTGTGTACAGCATCAGAAACTTTGGGAAATCATGAGGAATATGGGCTTTCCATCACATGTAGTACAACTCATAAAAATGCTCTATCTAGACCAGTGTTTCCCAACCTTTTTTGTGCCATGCCCCACTTAAGCCTTTCTAAAATTCATATTGCCCCCCTCCCCCGCCCCCCCCCCCCCCCCCTCAACATATACATTATTTTTAATATTCAAAAATTGAAATGTTCACTAAAGAAACTTGAATGATAGGTTTTAGGAAGAAATCACTAGGTAATTATTGAGCAAACACAGTAAGTAAACTTTCAAAACATATAATGGAGAACTGAAATTCAAGTACAAAATAATTTTAATGAAAGATTTGTCTATATTATTTTAATTATTAGTAATTATTTATTATTTAAATTTAGTGAGATCCTTGCGCTTGATGCTTGCTGCAAAGAGATCTTATGTCAGGTTCCAATTTAGTTAACTTCAGTCTCAAGTCTCCCCGTTTTGTTATATTCAGCCGATTTCTTCAATTTTCGAATTGCCCCCCTTCACAATCGAATTGTCCCCTTGTGGGGCGTGGGCCCCACGTTGGGAAACACTGATCTAGACCAACAAGCAGCAGTTAGAATAGATGGCGAGACATCTGATTGATTTGACATCAAGCAAGGAGTCCGTCAGGGCTGCGTGCTGTCACCCTATTTGTTTAACCTGTACGCCGAAAATATAATGAGAAATGTAAGAGATGATATAAACAGGGAGCTATATGATGCCCTAAATATCGGCGGTCATGACATACCAGGAGATTCGATATGCTGATGATACAGTATTACTATCCACAACACAGAATGGCATAGGAAAACCTAATAGCCTCAACCCAATTGAATAGTGAAAATCACAACTTATATCTTAACATAGCAAAAACAAAGATAATGCATACAGATAAAACTACCATGGAGAAAGAAATATACATTAATGGGGAAAAATTGGAGGTGGTGGAAAATTTTGAATATCTTGGGTCATTGATTACCAACAACGGGGACACAATGAAAGAAATTAAACGGCGACTATCAATTGCTCTTCAAAGACTAAAACAGCTGAATAAATTATGGAGTGGGACAGACAGAACTACAAAAATTAGATTTTTAAGAGCATGCATCTTTCCCATTGCAACATACGCCTGTGAGACATGGACACTTACTAAACAAGCTGAACAGCGCATAAACGCCTTTGAATATAAGTGTTATAGACGAGTTCTAAAAATATCTTGGGTAAAGAAAAGAACAAATGCATTCATACTTCAAGAGTTGAATATTGAAGAAGGTTGGCTATTAAAGACGACAAAACAAAGAAAATTGAAATATTTTGGTCACTTGAAACGTCACGAAAGTTTGGAAAGAACAATAATGGAAAGGTATATGCCTGGGAAGAGAGGAAGAGGAAGGCCAAAGAGAAGATGGGTGCAGGATGTGGCGGATGATCTCCAGATGGGTGTATCAGACGCGGGACATCTTGCTTATGATCGAGAGGTTTTCCGGAGGGTTGTTATGGGAGCGAGGTTCTGCAAAGGACATGCTACTGAATGAATGATATTCAGATTGTAGTCTGCAGGTGTTCTGAGGATGTAGATGCTCTTGTGTTAGTTTCTGATGTGAAGGTAACTTTATGTATGTGACTTGGATATAGCTTGGTAGATGCAGGTTCAACTCCTTGTATCCAAGTCAGCTACTGCTTGACACCTTTCTATGGTTGATCGTATCATAAGAAAAGTCCAGATTACTTGGGCCCTCGTGAGAAGGGGAATGCTGAAGTACATCGTAACAACTTGAAAGTTGAAGGAAAGGGAGGCATGGGGAAACACACACAGAGAGAGAGAGAGAGAGAGAGAGAGAGAGAGAGAGAGAGAGAGAGAGAGAGAGAGAGAGAGAGAGAGAGGGAAGATGCAAGCCAGTTTGACATCATATTATGGTGGAAAGTCGGTATCAGACGTGATTGGCAGTAAACAACACAGCAGGTTGTAGACAGACTTCGTCAGTAGCATCATCTGGCATGGACTATGAGAAGAACAAAATGCCAAGCCATTTGTTACTTTACAGTAATGCAAGATTTTCCTTAAAATGTTTAAATAATAACAGCATGAGACAGGAGTTATCGGAGCTAGTCATATCAAAACTGAAAATGAGAAAGTCACCAGGATCTGATGGGATCTCCAATGAAATGATCAGGCACCTAGGAACAGAGGACAAAGCAAAGCTGTTGCAGATCTTCAATAACAGCTGGAACCTAGGCAGTGTTCTACAAGCCTGGAGAGAAGCAATCATGATACCCCTCCTAAAATCAAGGAAAGATAGCTCCGATAACTCCTGTCTCATGCTGTTATTATTTAAACATTTTAAGGAAAATCTTGCATTACTGTAAAGTAACAAATGGCTTGGCATTTTGTTCTTCTCATAGTCCATGCCAGATGATGCTACTGACGAAGTCTGTCTACAACCTGCTGTGTTGTTTACTGCCAATCACGTCTGATACCGACTCTTTCCACCATAATATGATGTCAAACTGGCTTGCATCTTCCCTCTCTCTCTCTCTCTCTCTCTCTCTCTCTCTCTCTCTCTCTCTCTCTCTCTCTCTCTGTGTGTGTGTGTGTTTCCCCATGCCTCCCTTTCCTTCAACTTTCAAGTTGTTACGATGTACTTCAGCATTCCCCTTCTCACGAGGGCCCAAGTAATGTGGACTTTTCTTAAGATACGATCAACCATAGAAAGGTGTCAAGCAGTAGCTGACTTGGATACAAGGAGTTGAACCTGCATCTACCAAGCTATATCCAAGTCACATACATAAAGTTACCTTCACATCAGAATCTAGCACAAGATCATCTACATCCTCAGAACACCTGCAGACTACAATCTGAATATCATTCATTCAGTAGCATGTCCTTTGCAGAACCTCGCTCCCATAACAACCCTCCGGAAAACCTCTCGATCATAAGCAAGATGTCCCGCGTCTGATACACCCATCTGGAGATCATCCGCCACATCCTGCACCCATCTTCTCTTTGGCCTTCCTCTTCCTCTCTTCCCAGGCATATACCCTTCCATTATTGTTCTCTCCAAACTTTCGTGACGTTTCAAGTGACCAAAATATTTCAATTTTCTTTGTTTTATCGTCTTTAATAGCCAACCTTCTTCAATATTCAACTCTTGAAGTATGGATGCATTTGTTCTTTTCTTTACCCAAGATATTTTTAGAACTCGTCTATAACACTTATATTCAAAGGCGTTTATGCGCTGTTCAGCTTGTTTAGTAAGTGTCCATGTCTCACAGGCGTATGTTGCAATGGGAAAGATGCATGCTCTTAAAAATCTAATTTTTGTAGTTCTGTCTGTCCCACTCCATAATTTATTCAGCTGTTTTAGTCTTTGAAGAGCAATTGATAGTCGCCGTTTAATTTCTTTCATTGTGTCCCCGTTGTTGGTAATCAATGACCCAAGATATTCAAAATTTTCCACCACCTCCAATTTTTCCCCATTAATGTATATTTCTTTCTCCATGGTAGTTTTATCTGTATGCATTATCTTTGTTTTTGCTATGTTAAGATATAAGTTGTGATTTTCACTATTCAATTGGGTTGAGGCTATTAGGTTTTCCATGCCATTCTGTGTTGTGGATAGTAATACTGTATCATCAGCATATCGAATCTCCGGTATGTCATGACCAGCCGATATTTAGGGCATCATATAGCTCCCTGTTTATATCATCTCTTACATTTCTCATTATATTTTCAGCGTACAGGTTAAACAAATAGGGTGACAGCACG
This sequence comes from Cepaea nemoralis, assembly GCA_014155875.1. NCBI lineage: Eukaryota > Metazoa > Mollusca > Gastropoda > Stylommatophora > Helicidae > Cepaea > Cepaea nemoralis. The sequence goes on from JACEFZ010015485.1 coordinate 590,093, forward strand.
CAGCCCTGACGGACTCCTTGCTTGATGTCAAACCAATCTGATACCTCGCCATCTATTCTAACTGCTGCTTGTTGGTCTAGATAGAGCATTTTTATGAGTTGTACTACATGTGATGGAAAGCCCATAGTCCTCATGATTTCCCAAAGTTTCTGATGCTGTACACAGTCAAATGCCTTTGAATAATCCACAAAACATGACTATAGGTTTACATTAAATTCTCTGCACTTCTCTATTATTAAACGCATGTTGAATATGTGATCTCTTGTTCCTCTTCCTTGTCTAAATCCAGCTTGAACTACGTTAATCTCTTCTTCCATTTTCTTACGAAGTCTTGCCATTATGATATTTAGTAGAATTTTACTTGCATGACTGATCAGGGCAACAGTTCTATAGTTGGTGCATAATTACAGGTTGCCCTTTTTTGGTATTGGAATGAAGAAAGTTCTCTTCCAATCTTTTGGCTATATACCATATTTCCAAATCTTTGTACATAATGCATGATATATGTGTATGCTTTCTTCTCCTTCCGCTTTAATTAGTTCAGCTGGTATCTCATCACATCCAGGAGATTTACCATTCTTCAGGTGCTTTATAGCCCAAGCAATTTCATCTAATGAGGGTTCAGGTTCTGTCTCTGCTGTCATTGGCTCATGTATCTCATTAATATCCTCACTGTCACTCATATCATACATTCCACTGCAGTACTTCTGCCATCTTTCTAGAATTTGTCTAGATTCCGTTAAGGTATTTCCCATCTTGTCACAGATAACATTCAATTGAGGTTGAACATTTCTTGTCAATAACTTCATTTCTTTGAACATTTCATAGTCTCTTCCAGTCTTATGATATTGCTCTATTCTGGTACAACAATCTTGTATGTATTGATTTTTGTCCTTTCTTGTGTTCTTTCTTATTTCTCGAGTTAAAGATTTATACTTCATCTTGGTATTATCGGATTTCTTTTTTTATTATCGGATATCCTTTCTGTTTCAGTTCCCTTCGTTGTTTTATTAATTCTAACGTGTCTGATGTAATCCATGGCTTAAGTTGCTTTTTCTTGGTCGGAATTAAATCTTTGGCTGCAGTTATCAAGATATCTCTAGCTTGTACTGCCAGTTCGTCAGGTGTCATTTCCTCTTGTACAGACATCAAGACCCCAAAACGATTCCTAACTTCTACGTTGTATGCATCTGGTATTTTTTTGAGATCAAAACGAAGTGGCCTTGGCCCTCGGGTAAGCTTTTTGAGTTTTAATTTCAGATCTGCTTCTAATAACTGATGATCTGTATCACAGTCTGCACTACGTAGGGTTTTTTGCAGATGTTATGCTTGATCTCCATCTTCTTTGTATTAAAATATAATCTATCTGATTTTTGGTAATACTGTCTGGAGACTTCCATGTGAAGAGTCTTCTTGGATGTTGTTTAAAAAGCGTGTTGGCTATCGTTAACTCATTTTCTGTGCAAAATTCAATTAATTTGTCCCCTGCATCATTTCTATTTCCTAATCCAAATTTTCCTAAAACGTGTCTCTCATTTTCTGAATATACTTCCAGAAATTAGCTGTCTTGATTGCTGACACTTTCATAGGTTATGATCATGGGGAGATAAATTAGTTATATATTTTATGACGAAAGTAAAGTGGTTGATCAGCATGAAGATGGTCCAAGGATATCACAGACACCTTAGACATGGGGATGCCTGAGGCAACGGATTTGGGGGACTTTGGCAGGCTGTGATAAAAACAACATTCCACAATAGCCCTGCTGCATGATGAGAAGCTGTCACGTGTGTTGTAGTTGTCACACTGCAGCATATCCAGCCATTCCAGTATGTTCGATTAGACTTGAGTTGAGTTGAATTAGGAACCGACATCACTGCACTCAGGACATTTCCATACGTGCTCCGTCCCCTCGTTCAACAGCCAGCGAAGAGTCATACTACTAACCGTTTCCACCTTTATCTGATTAAAAGTTCTCCTGGTCTTCCCTCTCAGTTGTTCGATTAGAACTAAATACGTTGTTGTCAACATTTTGTTATGTGTATGGAATATGACAAACACGAGACAGCATTTGGAGTTATTCTTATTGTAATGTATATGTTCTATATACTTGTGAACTTACAAATAGCATAAACAGTTAACCAATGTCAGTCATGGTATGTGAGATAAAAATTATGCACATTTAGATGGCTGGCAGCATTATTGTGAGACAAAGTTGTAATGAAATTACAAAATAAACATATTTTTTAAATTAAATGAACATAACCTGTAAAATAATTTAAGTGGATCGAAAGAAGCACAGCTTGAAGTATATTATAAAATGTTCTAAATTAGTCTGATAAAACAAAAGTATTATATTTCTTTAAAACGTACAAGCATTAACATTGAATCACTTCTGACAGTGAATCATTTCTGGTATTCAATCAGTTTTGACAGTGAATCGTTCTGGCATTAAATCACCCACTACACCAAATCACTTCTCATAGTGAATCATTTCTGGAGTTGAATCCTTCCCAAAATGTCATCAGAATTCATTTCTTTATTGAACTGACTAACATATGTCAGAATACCCATACAGAATAGTTATCAGTTAGTCTAAAACACCAACTACGTTCTCTGTTTTCATACAGCAGTAAGCCTTGGTATAATACTGAACAGTATACTGACCAACCAGAACAATGGCCTGGGTTCAATCCCCAACGTAAGCACATGTGCCTGACAAGTTGTTGTTCTGGGATGTACCTGGACCTCAAATTTGAGTATCTCTGGGATGGACCTGGACTTCAAACTTGAGTATCAGAAATATCTCTGGGATGGAAAGGTGGCACGGAAGTGAACTGCTCACAACATAAGCTAATATAAATCAATAAATCATGGGCGTGGACGGAAAGCGTGGGCGGTCATGACTCACGTTTAACTACGCCCTACACAACAGACCTGATACTAAGTACATGGTAGAGACAATTCCCGCGACTAGCTTTTATATATACCACATCACTGAACACCAGCTAGGTTGATTATTGTCTGTAATGTGCTCTATTAAAAATGTAAAGTGGTCATATGTGTGATATCCTTGTATGTGTGGTACAGTAAACTGTCTATATCATTGAAAATAAAAAAAACTGTTTGTCACTTTATGTCACTGATGTGTAAAGTCACATGTTTTCATTGAGTGGTATTGAAAATACTGAATATTATGGAAACGAAAAGTTTAAGAAAAATAAAAGTTATGAAACGAAAAATATTTGTTTTGTTGGTTTATTCAGTGGTATGCTTGACATGTTTTCCTTGGTTTTTCTTGTTTTCGTCTTTCATATTGTCGTCTTTCTGGTTGTCGTGTTATCTCTTTCATACTGCTCGAAGTTGTTTCTTCATGTTGAATGTGGCGCAAAGCTGTGGAACAATTGACACACACAAAATGGACCAATGAGACCAGACCAAAGCCACACAAGAACAAAGACACACTGGAACAGAGAGACACGTACACTTTCACACAAGAATAAAGACACAAAAGATCGGTAAAATTGAAAATTTGTTAACCAAATGTGAAAAAATGGCAAAATTTCAACCAAACATATAAAAAGTAGGAACATTTATTAACCAAATGTGAAAAGTTTGGCCAAATGTCAACCAAACTTATAAATATCTCAACCAAACTTATGAAAACTAGGGAAATGTGTTAACCAAATGTGAAAATTTTGGCCAAATTTCAACCAAACTTATAAAAACTAAAAAACAATTTTGGCCAAATTTTAACCAAACTTATGAAAAGTAGGAAACTTTGTTAACCAAAAGAGAAAACTTTAGCCAAATTACAACCAAACTCATAAATAGCTCAGCCAAGCTTATGAAAAGTAAGAAAATGTGTTAACCAAATGTGAAAATTTTTGGTCAAGTAAAGAATATACTTCAACCAAACATATGAAAAGTAGGAAAATTTGGTAACCAAATGTGAAAAGTTGGGACGAATTTCAAACCAAACTTATAAAAATCTGTCAAACATATGAAAAGTAGGAAAATTTGTTAACCAAAAGTGAAAAGTTTGACCAACGGTCACCCAAACTTATGAAAAGTGTGAAATTTTGTTGTCCAGAGGTGAAAAGTTTGACCAAATTACACCCAAACTTATGAAAATTAGGAAAAATTGTTAACCAAAAGTGAAAAGGTTAGCCGAATTTTAAAACCAAACTTATAAAAAGCTCAGTCAAAAATATTAAAAGTAGGAAAAATTTGTTAACCAAACGTGAAAAGTTTGGCCAACTGTCACCCAAACTTATGAAAAGTGGGAAATTTTGTTGTCCAGATGTGAAAAGTGTGACCAAATTTCACCCAAACTTATGAAAAGTAGAAAACTTTGTTAACCAAATGGTAAAAATATTGGCCAAATAAGAAAATGTGTTAACCAAATGTGAACATTTTTGGACAAGTTTGGCTAAATTTCAAACAAAACTCATAAAGAAGTAAGAAACTTTGTTAACCAAATGGACAAAGTTTGACCAAAGTTCATCGAACCTTATAAAAAGTAGGAAACTTTGTTAACCAAATGTGAAAAATTTTGGACAAGTGAAGAATTATTTCATGCAAAACTTATGAAAAGTAGGAAATGTCGTTAACAAAATAAGAAAGAAAAAATTTAGCCAAATTTCAGCCAAACTTATAAAAAGTAAGAAAATTCCTTAACCAAAAGGGAAAAAATATCTCACGGTGTCATTTTACATCCCAACCTAATAGAGATATTCACCTGTCCCCTATGCAAACAACAGCTGTATTTCAGAAAATTAAATGTATCTTATGTAATAAGTCATTATAATTGAAGGGGGAAAATATTTCAACAATAAAATTGTACAAAACATTAACAAATAAATGTCTACATCAAACATTCAATTTGGAAACATAAAGAGACCACTACGACACTCTACATACCACTAATAACTGCTATCCACCCTTACCAACGAATTTCACTAAGCTATATCCGCTACAATCAATATTATCGGCCATCTTTACTTTCTAAGGTTTGCATTTGTCACCTTATGATGATAGTGTTTACACCACTACGACACTCTACGGACCACTACTAGCCGCTACCCACCCCTTACCAACAAATTTCACTACGTTGAACCGGCTACAATCAATAATATCGGCCATCTTTACTTTTTAAGGTTTTCATTTGTAACCCGTATAATGATAGTGTTTATGCTACTACGACACTCTACAGATCTTTAATAGCCGCTACCCACCCCTTACCAACGAATTTCACTAAGATATACCCACTAAAATCAATAATATTGACCATTTTTACTTTCTTAAGGTTTTCATTTGTAACCTTATGATGATAGTAAACAAGCCACCGTGGCACTCTATAGATCACTAATACCCGCTACCCACCCCTTACCAACGAATTTCACTAAGCTATACCAGCTACATTAAATAATATCGGCCATTTTTATTTCTTAAGGTTTTCACTTGTAACCCGTATGATGGTAGTGTTTACACTACCACGACCCTCTACAGATCATATACCTGTCACATTAAAAATTTTTACTTATAGGTTTTTTCATATGGCACCCGCTGCGGTTCGAGGTTCGAACCACCTAGCCCTACCCCACACGCCGACACCCGAGCCCCACCCCTGCGCCTCCATCCCCACGCCCGCCCGCCCCTAGACCACCCGATGAAATTCACTGTAACCCTAAGCCTTACACGGCACCAATAGAATGATGATAGTGTTATGCTCGACCCAGATAAAGAAAGAAGACGGAACAAAAATGAAACAGAGGAGGAAGAGCACTGTAACCTTACCACCATCAATCGTTGGCTTATAGTCTCACTCACTACAACTAATACTATCAGCAATTATTAAATTTACAAATATAAAATTCGCAACATAAAAAGGGAAGTAACAGTGCAAATCTACGTTCGATTATTTATTCATGGGTTGCATCCCTTGAAATTGAGGTCGTAAAATATGACGTTTTGCTTGCGGTTGTAGACTTTTTATATAGTGTAAAAAATTGAGGTTGCCAACCCCAAAATCGACTTAGTTAGGACCTGACATACTACTAGCCTTTGACCAAATCTGCGCTATGATATGGTGCCCGAACCCCTTCTATCCGATCGGGTGTGTTCCATGACTTCCTTTAGTTTAAGTCATGCTTGGGCAGCTTCGACTGCACTGTCGACCTTGCACTTTCTTCCTGTTTTGAGCGCGGATTGTGAGCTGCTGACTATTTCATCCGGAAATTCTCTTAGCATTATCGCGGGTCTGGCTTTTCCGACTTTGTATTCCTCCAAGATAATGCATACAGATAAAACTACTATAGAAAAAGAAATATATGTTAATGAGGAAAGATTGGAGGTGATGGAAAATTTTGAATATGTTGATTACCAACATTGGTGACACAATTAAAGAAATTAAACGACGACTAACAATTGATCTTCAAAGACTAAAACAACTTAATAAAGTATGGAGTGGGACGGATAGAACTACAAATATTAGATTTTTAAGAGCATGCATCTTTCCTATTGCAACATACACCTGTGAGACCAGGACACTTACTAAACAAGCTGAAAAGCACATAAATGCCTTTGAATATAAATTTTATAGACGGGTTCTAAGAATATCTTGGGTAAAGAAAAAAAAAAACAAATGCATCCACACTTCAAGGGCTGAATATTGAAGAAGGTTGGCTATTAAAGACGATAAAACAAAGAAAATTGAAATATTTTGGTCACTTGAAATGTCATGACAGTTTGGAGATAACAATAATGGAGGGTTATACACCTGGGAAGAGAGAAGAGGAAGGTCAAAGAGAAGATAGGTGCAGGGTGTGGCTGATGATCTCCAGATGGGTGTCTCAGACGCGGGACATCTTGCTTATGATCGAGGGGTTTTCCGGAGGTTGTTATGGCAGCGAGGTTCTGCAAAGGACATGCTACTGAATGAATGAATGAATTCCTCCAAGACGCACTTGAAAGGGACGACGAGCTTTGCTTTTTTCGACAGACATAACGGTACTCCAAACCATTTCTTTATGCACTAGATTATCTTCATCTTCATGCCCCCCACCGCACCCGTGCCAAAGTATATCAGCAGGGTCCATACGAGTTTTGGAATCAGCACGAGATCTTGAATTTGCCCATCAGTCTGCTTTTCTCCATAGCACACAGGCCACGCACAGTTGTCTCATATATCAGCAGTACTGCGTTCTTGTCCGTTAGGGTGGCATCGTTTGTTTTATCTTCTATCATTACTCCTACCCCGTTCAACCTCAAAGAGAAGTTATATTACGGTCCATAACCGGCTCAAATTGATATCCCGTGACTGGGTCAGCCGCAAAAGCTGATTTACCCTCACAAGCTTATTAATTTGAAGGCGATTGTTGTCCATAACGGATAATTGTTTAGGTCAGTGGTTCTCAACCGGTGGTGAATGTTAGGATTTCCGGGGGTTGGGTGGGGGTGGGGGGATTAAGATTATTTCAGAAATAACCGGCTCAAATTGATATCCCGTGACTGGGTCAGCCGCAAAAGCTGATTTACCCTCACAAGCTTATTAATTTGAAGGCGATTGTTGTCCATAACGGATAATTGTTTAGGTCAGTGGTTCTCAACCGGTGGTGAATGTTAGGATTTCCGGTGGTTGGGTGGGGGTGGGGGGATTAAGATTATTTCAGAAATAACCGGCTCAAATTGATATCCCGTGACTGGGTCAGCCGCAAAAGCTGATTTACCCTCACAAGCTTATTAATTTGAAGGCGATTGTTGTCCATAACGGATAATTGTTTAGGTCAGTGGTTCTCAACCGGTGGTGAATGTTAGGATTTCCGGTGGTTGGGTGGGGGTGGGGGGATTAAGATTATTTCAAAATCGTGTTAATACAAGAACCGATTACTTGATATTGTTTTCCCCTCCATACTTTACGGTTCTGTACTTCTCGCCCTTCTAAAATTCGTTTTATAACTAAGCAAATCCGCATATCACGTTTTATGTAGACGTCTAGACTTGTTCTTGTATGTGTTATTAAATTTAACTTCCATTTTTACGTATACTGTGTAGGAGCGGGGAGAATTTATAGGGAGGAAATACGAAAAGGGGGGGGGGGGTTGACATTCTGAACATATGGTAAAGGGGTGTATGGGCCAAAAAAGGTTGAGAACCACTGGTGTGGGTGATATGGTATATGGTACACAGGCCAAGACTGTTCACGGGTTCCTCTGTCACGGTCACAGTTGCCATTCTAGATATTCTATATCCAGATCTAGAGGTTTTTGCCGGCATCTGGATACCTTTTTCTGACGTTTGGATGCTGGATGCAATTCTAGATACTGTTCATTTGGAGTCGTGTATTTTGAATACTTTCTATATTTTACTTTTCTTTCGGTGTTATTTACCCATTTTATGTTTGGTCTGGACGCGCGCAAATTATGGTAACTGCCATTATTTAAACTTTGAACTGACTTGGGTCAACGCTCAACAATCTGGCAACCCCCTGGTAATGAGTAAAACGGCGCATAAATTATAATAACATTATTTGAACTGTGAACACACTGTGCTGCGACTTACTGCTGTAATGCCGACTTTGTGATTCTTTTCACGTGAATTTGGCTGCAACTGGTACAGATAATGCCTCGATAATGGTTGATATCAACCATAGCGTTTATATAAAATTTAAGGAAGATATCCCATCTTTAATCCTCATAAAATGTGCGTGTCATTCCTTGCAGCTAGCATTATCACATGCCTCATCAGAATGTTTACTAAGGAATTTGCAATTCCTTATTGCTGAAACACATAACTGGTTCTCCAAATCATCTGTCAGACAACAGCAATAACAATTTATATAAAGCATTAAATGATAGTTCCCCACCACTGAAAATTCTGTCATATTGCAAAACTAGATGGTTATCAATTCAACCAGCTGTTGAAGTAACTTGTGAACCAATGGTTGGAGTTGAAGACGCACTTCGAAATAACAAGACAAAGTGAAAAATGCTACACAGCTGAAATACTATATGGAATGTACAGTGATGAAAAAAATTTGGCATTCCTTCTCTTTTTACAACCCATTTTAAGTGAAGTGCAAAAAGTTAATAAACTATTTGAATCTCAAAATGTTGATAAAGTTAAATTACTTGACGACCTCATTTTGCTATTTCACTCAATTGGTAAAAGACTTATATTGCCAACTTGTAAAGCTGACTTGTTCACTTGCACTATAGAGAGCTATTTGGCTCCTAAGCCATACCTAGGATACCAAATCGAATCAAAAATTGATGGTTTAAAAACAAAAGGACTGTTAACAGAAAATGAAGAGAACAACTTAAGAAAGCGCTGTCAAGATTTTCTTGTCTCATTATTCAATCAACTGAAGCAGAGACTTCTTGAAAATTTAGATGTATTGAAAAATATTTCATTCTTTTCTATTAACAACATATCTCAGCCAGTAAAGGACATACCTAAATATTGTCAAGTTATTAAATTTTTAAGGGCTACTGATAATAGTGTGGCGGAAGCAGAATATTAGTTAACCAAAATAAATTTGGTTGACTGGACAAACAAAACAGAAACTGAAGCTTTTTGGAGTGAAGTAAGACAATTTAAAGATGCCTCAGGAAACAGTCCATTCTGTAAGCTCTTTGAATATGCGATGTCTGCCATGATACTACCCCATTCAAATGCTGATGCGGAAAGAGTTTTCAGTACTGTGAATTATACAAAATGTAAACTAAGAAACAGGATGAAACTTGACCTCTTAAATGCTATCTTGACAATAAGATTTGGCCTGATGAGAGCAGGAAAATGCTGTTCAACTTATCAGCTCCCTGATCGTGTATTAAAAGAAATTGGAACAGCTAAAGCATACCAGAGTCATTTTGAATCTGAAGCTTCAACTTCATCATCCAAACTAAGTGCATCTTGTGAGAGTGCATCATCAGTGAAGATGAGGACATGATTCTATAGGTAAGTCACATCAATTTTTTTTTAATGTTGCATATCCGTTACAGGACGTTGCAGTCAACATCAGAATTTTTCAGCTGCTGTTGATGTACTAGGCAAGATTATGCTCAGTAGTTTGCGATTGCTTTCTGAGCGACCGGTTCACATACCCCTTAAATTACCAGCGCGGCTCGAACCGCTGCCGGTTCGGGTGCAGCTGCGTTACTCACGAGAATATACGGGATTACGGCGACAGCCGTAAACTCTTCGCCAGGGAGACCGGCAGTCACATCAATACATATGTAATTTCTTACTTTCTCAATCTGGATATTTTTCCTAGATACTTTCCAACGAAATCTAGATATTTATGGATGTTGTTTGGGCCATTTCTAGATACTTTTGGTCAAAAAAAAAAGTGGCAACACTGGTCACGGTGGGAGTTGCCTGGCAGGCAACCCCGAGCAACCTTGCAGCCACTCTGCCCTTCACGATCGACAGGCTTCTTGACTTCTTCGGTTTGAAGCTCATCTTACTCCAGCGAATCAGTTCATCTTGAGGAGCATGTTGTGGGTATGCTTCGGTGCCAGGATTGTCGTGTCGCCCATGAAGGCCATCTCAGCATGATTCATACCTCGCCGAGTCTCGGACCGTGTGTGTAGCTTGATGCCGCATCCAGGATCATCTGCATGGTCCATGACCAATAATATCAGCGTGTCCTTGCTTGTGGACGTAAGTTACAAGTACCTTTGAAGTCGGAGTGGGTTCGCCTGATGGCGAGGGACACGTTATTAGGGAAAGCTAATCCACACGCAAAATTCCGTCCATCACTACTATAAATAGTGTGTATGGGCTTTGAGCACAAAGCGAGCGGGGAAAAATATCGGCGTGATCGCACGTACAACCCATTTCAATACCCACCGGCAGGTCGATCCGTCTATCCGTGCACGTCAAGGTCGAAGATTTCTGTCTATCCTAGTTTGTTCTCCAACCTTCTCAAATTTCATATCTTAAGACTTGGACATGCGCACTAGGTATTACGTTTAAATAATCAGGTTTCCGGTCTGGGGTAAACAAAACAATTAAGGAAAATTCGCTTACGTTGTAAGTATACGTCTAAGATAAATTACAGCGAATAAACAGTAAATGCGATTTGTATAGGCACCAGAACAAGAAGGAACATTCTCGTACGTTTCAGTCTATAATTTATGTTCGCACTTAAAGTGCACCAAAATGCATATTAAGACCGAAGTTGCATTTTATTATAATAATTATATATTATATTATAATTTTAAAATAATTAATTAATTTCAATATTATATATGATGATGATGTTGTTGTTGTGTTTTGGTGTCTGCTGCGCACGCCCGTTCCCTGGCAATGTAGCACAACGGACAAATCTACAGGTGCTAAGTCTCCCTGTGAAACCGCCACAACACCACGTATTGCAGGCCTTCTTATGTTCTTTGTCAACCCCTTGAAATTTAGTGTTAACTACTGTTAAGTCGCTGGGTTTCTAAGAACCGTAGCCCACCGGACAAACCCGCAAGTGTTCAGTCTCACCCACACAAAACAGACAAGACACTAGACAGATAGGGAACTCTGGTGCACTCAGGAACATGGTTAAACTGGTGCCCATATATAGGGCACCTCAGCTGTCACGGCTTAAAGAGCATGCGCATGAATGAAGAGTCCATGAGCCCATAGAGTCAGAGGCGGCCTAATCCTGCAGAAATGACCCACCACAGCGCTGTTGTTCCACTCAGAAGTAAAGCCATGCCCCCCATTTTCAGGGGGAACAATTCCGTCGGCTATAGGCCCCGTTCACTCCATGACTTTATTCAGGAAGATCGCCAGACACTGCGATGTATTTCGTCGAGATTGAAGCGGGCGCTGCCACTACGGGACTCCCTCTCCACCAAGGAGAGACCCTTCTCTCTAAGTCTATGTCAGCTAAGGCGGGGACCCAATGGACTGCCATTCCCACCAGGTTAATCCGTTAATCCGCCAGACCTCCGAGAGAACTGTGCCAGACCAGAAGAAGTTCATGTCTAGAAGCCAGCTGTCCACGCGGACCTCCGAGAGATGTCTGCAGGCAATAAGCACCGCCGACATAGTCTCTATAATTTATTAATAATTTATATAAATTATAATATACCAACAAATCCCATTTTCGGTGTTTCAATCAACTTGTCTCAGACCTCAGTAGCTGGGTTGTTATTAATTGGAATATTAATATCCTGTCAATGCCCTTCAGGGTTTTAATTTCAACGTCATATGTTTGCTATTTCAATTTCATATTTATTACTGTAAAGATGTTTTAGATGATGCATTTGCTTTGTCTTTCGATCCGATGTGAATAGGAATGAGTTAACTTTCACTTTCAATCTAACTTTAATTAACTGTTTTTATTAATTAATATTTTGCTATTGATTTTACTAGAAAGCAGCAAGTCAAATGGTTTGGCCATGCAAGTAGGTTACCAGTCAACAGCATACCACAACAAGCAATGATGTACTTACTAAATGGAAACAGAGAAAGAGGCCGACCACGTAAACGTTGGAAGGAGGAAATAGCAGAGTCCAAGGGAATATAGATATATGAAGCCATATTCGGGCACTCTCACAATGTTTATACTTCACATCGACACCGCAAGGTACAAGAGGAACATGATGAGATGAAATGAGATGATAATATTTTGCGTTCCCGTGTAGATCACTGAAATAGCACAAAAACATAAACAAATGTACAAGTATTGGTTACGCTCGACATAGGAGTAGAACAAAGAAGTGGAAATTAGAGGACACACTAGACAACATAACAAATGAAAGCATACAATTGTTACCATGCCAGTAGAGGACACACTAGACAACATAACAAATGAAAGCATACAATTGTTACCATGCCAGTAGAAGACACACTAGACAACATAACAAATGAAAGCATACAATTGTTACCATGCCAGTAGAGGACACACTAGACAACATAACAAATGAAAGCATACAATTGTTACCATGCCAGTAGAGGACACACTAGACAACATAACAAATGAAAGCATACAATTGTTACCATGCCAGTAGAGGACACACTAGACAACATAACAAATGAAAGCATACAATTGTTACCATGCCAGTAGAAGACACACTAGACAACATAACAAATGAAAGCATACAATTGTTACCATGCCAGTAGAGGACACACTAGACAACATAACAAATGAAGCATACAATTGTTACCATGCCGTAGAGGACACACTAGACAACATAACAAATGAAAGCATACAATTGTTACCATGCCAGTAGAGACACACTAGTCAACATAACAAATGAAAAGCATACAATTGTTACCATGCCAGTAGAGGACACACTAGACAACATAACAAATGAAAGCTACAATTGTTACCATGCCAGTAGAAGACACACTAGACAACATAACAAATGAAAGCATACAATTGTTACCATGCCAGTAGAGGGACACACTAGACAATATAACAAATGAAAGCATACAATTGTTACCATGCCAGTAGAGGACACACTAGACAACTAACAAATGAAAGCATACAATTGTTACCATGCCAGTAGAGGACACACTAGACAACATAACAATGAAGCATACAATTGTTACCATGCCAGGTAGAAGAGCACACTAGACAACATAACAAATGAAAGCATACATTGTTACCATGCCAGTAGAGGACACACTAGACAACTAACAAATGAAGCATACAATTGTTACCATGCCAGTAGAGGACACACTAGAACAACATACAAATATGAAAGCATACAATTGTTACCATGCCAGTAGAAGACACACTAGACAACATAACAAATGAAAGCATACAATTGTTACCATGCCAGTAGAGGACACACTAGAACAACATAACAAATGAAAGCATACAATTGTTACCATGCCAGTAGAGGACACACTAGACAACATAACAAATGAAAGCATACAATTGTTACCATGCCAGTAGAAGACACACTAGACAACATAACAAATGAAAGCATACAATTGTTACCATGCCAGTAGAAGACACACTAGACAACATAACAAATGAAAGCATACAATTGTTACCATGCCAGTAGAAGACACACTAGACAACATAACAAATGAAAGCATACAATTGTTACCATGCCAGTAGAGGACACACTAGACAACATAACAAATGAAGCATACAATTGTTACCATGCCAGTAGAGGACACACTAGACAACATAACAAATGAAAGCATACAATTGTTTACCATGCCAGTAGAGACACACTAGACAACATAACAATGAAAGCATACAATTGTTACCATGCCAGTAGAGGACACACTAGACAACATAACAAATGAAAGCATACAATTGTGTTACCATGCCAGTAGAGACACACTAGACAACATAACAAATGAAAGCATACAATTGTTACCATGCCAGTAGAGGACACACTAGAACAACATAACAAATGAAAGCATACAATTGTTACCATGCCAGTATGAAGGACACACTAGACAACATAACAAATGAAAGCATACAATTGTTACCATGCTAGTAGAGGACACACTAGACAACATAACAAATGAAAGCATACAATTGTTACCATGCCAAGTAGAGGGACACACTAGACAACATAACAAATGAAAGCATACAATTGTTACCATGCCAGTAGAAGACACACTAGACAACATAACAAATGAAAGCATACCAATTGTTACCATGCCAGTAGAGGACACACTAGACAACATAACAAATGAAAGCATACAATTGTTACCATGCCAGTAGAAGACACACTAGACAACATAACAAATGAAAGCATACAATTGTTACCATGCTAGTAGAGGACACAACTAGACAACATAACAATGAAAGCATACAATTGTTACCATGCCAGTAGAGGACACACTAGACAACATAACAAATGAAAGCATACAATTGTTACCATGCCAGTAGAGGACACACTAGACAACATAACAAATGAAAGCATACAATTGTTACCATGCCAGTAGAAGACACACTAGACAACATAACAAATGAAAGCATACAATTGTTACCATGCCAGTAGAGGACACACTAGACAACATAACAAATGAAAGCATACAATTGTTACCATGCCAGTAGAGGACACACTAGACAACATAACAAATGAAAGCATACAATTGTTACCATGCCAGTAGAAGACACACTAGACAACATAACAAATGAAAGCATACAATTGTTACCATGCCAGTAGAGGACACACTAGACAACATAACAAATGAAAGCATACAATTGTTACCATGCCAGTAGAGGACACACTAGACAACATAACAAATGAAAGCATACAATTGTTACCATGCCAGTAGAAGACACACTAGACAACATAACAAATGAAAGCATACAATTGTTACCATGCCAGTAGAGGACACACTAGACAACATAACAAATGAAAGCATACAATTGTTACCATGCCAGTAGAAGACACACTAGACAACATAACAAATGAAAGCATACAATTGTTACCATGCCAGTAGAGGACACACTAGACAACATAACAAATGAAAAGCATACAATTGTTACCATGCCAGTAGAAGACACACTAGACAACATAACAAATGAAAGCATACAATTGTTACCATGCTAGTAGAGGACACACTAGACAACATAACAAATGAAAGCATACAATTGTTACCATGCCAGTAGAGGACACACTAGACAACATAACAAATGAAAGCATACAATTGTTACCATGCCAGTAGAAGACACACTAGACAACATAACAAATGAAAGCATACAATTGTTACCATGCCAGTAGAGGACACACTAGACAACATAACAAATGAAAGCATACAATTGTTACCATGCCAGTAGAAGACACACTAGACAACATAACAAATGAAAGCATACAATTGTTACCATGCTAGTAGAGGACACACTAGACAACATAACAAATGAAAGCATACAATTGTTACCATGCCAGTAGAGGACACACTAGACAACATAACAAATGAAAGCATACAATTGTTACCATGCCAGTAGAGGACACACTAGACAACATAACAAATGAAAGCATACCAATTGTTACACATGCCAGTAGAAGACACACTAGACAACATAACAAATGAAAGCATACAATTGTTACCATGCCAGTAGAGGCACACTAGACAACATAACAAATGAAAGCATACAATTGTTACCATCCAGTAGAGGACACACTAGACAACATAACAAATGAAAGCATACAATTGTTACCATGCCAGTAGAAGACACACTAGACAACATAACAAATGAAAGCTACAATGGTTACCATGCCAGTAGAGGACACACTAGACAACATAACAAATGAAAGCATACAATTGTTACCATGCCAGTAGAGGACACACTAGACAACATAACAAATGAAAGCATACAATTGTTACCATGCCAGTAGAAGGACACACTAGACAACATAACAAATGAAAGCATACAATTGTTACCATGCCAGTAGAGGACACACTAGACAACATAACAAATGAAAGCATACAATTGTTACCATGCCAGTAGAGGACACACTAGACAACATAACAAATGAAAGCTATACAATTGTTACCATGCCAGTAGAAGACACACTAGACAACATAACAATGAAAGCATACAATTGTTACCATGCCAGTAGAGGATACACTAGACAACATAACAAATGAAAGCATACAATTGTTACCATGCCAGTAGAAGACACACTAGACAACATAACAAATGAAAGCATACAATTGTTACCATGCCAGTAGAGGACACACTAGACAACATAACAAATGAAAGCATACAATTGTTACCATGCCAGTAGAGGACACACTAGACAACATAACAAATGAAAGCATACAATTGTTACCATGCTAGTAGAGGACACACTAGACAACATAACAAATGAAAGCATACAATTGTTACCATGCCAGTATCGGAATCTGTCAACCCAGATGCTGACATCGTTTCTCTGCAGGATCAGAGTGTACTTCAACACATGGCCAACCAGACACCCATAAAAAGTCATTTTTAACCAGGTTTGTCGTTGACCTGAACTTACAACTACAGAATATGGACATAATTTATATCTAACCATTGAAATAGCACCATAGGTCTCAGAATTTTATATTAACCAAGCATAGATCGGACAACAAACACATCGACTGTAATGCTGTGTCTAGTATGTTATTTTTAAACTGATAAAGATAATGATTTTAATGTAAAGTCGAGTGGCGTCTCTTCATCCAGTAGAAAGCATCATGTGCAACAGGTGATACCTGATCGATTCTTGACAGTCTTGTGTTATGGCACCGAAGGGAGTCAACACACAAACTGATCCATGCTGTCGGAGATCATAATTTGTGGAGAGGCATGATTGCCCTTGCCAGCCGGCAAGGCACTGGATGATGATGAGTATATTATTACAGTAACTTAAATATTTTAAAAAATCTAGATCATCCCCCATATTGGAAGTGGGGAGGGTACAAGCACTGAGAGAGCACAGAGATACAAAAACACTAATACAAGCAGAGATATTCCTCAGCATGCCAGACCACCCTGTGAAGAACAGATTTTGAAAACTAGCTGTGGGGCAGTTGAAAGGAAGCATTTTTATCCACCAGGTCAAACGACTCTGCAGACAAACTACTGATCTGCCCTCAGTTTGTTATACCCCAGAAAACTATACCAGAACAAACTCCATGGAGAGAGGAATATAGACTACCAGTATAAATCCAGACAAAAGTGAAAGGAATATTCAACAAAGAAGAACATAACAGTGTACAGTGCAGAACAGCCACTCGCAGCTTTCTTGAAGAAGAATACCCACATGCCCTCTGGATCCGAGTCTACACTGAAGGGACAGCACAAAATGCTGTTAGAAATTGAGGAGCGGGAATGTACATAGAATATCCTAAAGAGAAGCGGCCAAAGTACCAACAGGAAAGAACTGCCATAACTATGTTGTAGAAATCCAGGCAATCAAGATAGCAATAGAGAAATTACTGAATATCAATCTCAGCACATAGCCCGTGGTGCTGTTGACAGATAAAAAATCAGTACTTGCGGTGTTCCAGACTGGGAAATTGCCAATACAACAGACATTACTTTCTGAATTAGGCATTAAGATCACTATACAGTGGATGCCATCTCACTGTGGAGTGCCCAGAAACCAGAGAGCTTATCAACCATCTAAGGAAAGGAAAACAGAAGAGCTTCCTGATGTACCTGTCACATGTTGTTTGTCCATCACAAATGATGATGACCATTCATTTCATCCAATGGGGTTGAAAGTATGTAGCTGTGAGTTCTAAGATGGCTGATAAGGCCTATTTTGGCTTGAAATATTCTTTGACAATGTGGTCAAAGAATGCTTGACGTTCCAGGAGGAGGATCTCCTGCAGTGGTTTTTCTGTTCAGCCTTTTCTTCACAGCTCTTGCAGTCCTGGTTGCTTCACAGGTGTCACATACCACCAAAAGAAAGAAAAATCATAAAATCAATCAGAAAGCCACCAGCACAAGATAATTACTATCTTATGGACAGACCAAAACAAATCATTATTCTATGCCTCAGAACAGGACAAATGGATTATGCAACCACTTGTATAGAAAACCCAAGATGGGCTAATCAGCCATGTGCACATGGGGTTTGTGCCGCAGACAGCAGAGGTCATACTCCAAGACTGCTCCAAATATGGAAAACCTGTGGTTTTGCGCCACAGACAGCAGAGGTCATACTCCAAGATTGAACCAAATATGGAAAAAAAATGGCTCAGAGAAGCAACAGTGGGAGATAAATTTTATAGACCACTAAATTAACTAAATAAGACTGAAGTTTATACAAGAGGAAACATTGCAGATATAGACAGTAAATTTCAAGTGAACAAAAAAAAGAAGAAGGAAACAATTATTACAATACCATGGATAAAAAAGAAGAAAAATACTGACAGCTCATAAGATCTGAACATCAAGAAAAAACTGGCACATCAGCAGCGTGTGTTGGAAACTGAAATACTTTGGCCACATTAAGTGTCACACTGTCTTAGAAAGGCATGACTCCTGAAATAAGAGGAAAGTGTTACCAATCTGTGGTGGACACAGCACATTAAGTGTCACACTATGTTAGAAAGGCATGGCTCCTGAAATAAGAGGAAAGTGTTGCCAATCTGTGGTGGACACTGCACATTAAGTGTCACACTATGTTAGAAAGGCATGGCTCCTGAAATAAGAGGAAAGTGTTACCAATCTGTGGTGGACACAGCACATTAAGTGTCACACTATGTTAGAAAGGCATGGCTCCTGAAATAAGAGGAAAGTGTTACCAATCTGTGGTGGACACAGCACATTAAGTGTCACACTATGTTAGAAAGCACCTGAAATAAGAGGAAAGCATTGCCAATCTGTGGTGGACACAGCACATTAAGTGTCACACTATGTTAGAAAGCATGCCCTGAAATAAGAGGAAAGTGTTGCCAATCTGTGATGGACACAGCACATTAAGTGTCACACTGTTAGAAAGGCATGGCTCCTGAAATAAGAGGAAAGTGTTGCCAGTCTGTGATGGACACAGCACATTAAGTGTCACACTATGTTAGAAAGGCATGGCTCCTGAAATAAGAGGAAAGTGTTGCCAATCTGTGATGGACACAGCACATTAAGTGTCACACTATGTTAGAAAGCACTTGAAATAAGAGGAAAGTGTTGCCAGTCTGTGGTGGACACAGCACATTAAGTGTCACACTATGTTAGAAAGCACCTGAAATAAGAGGAAAGTGTTGCCAATCAGTGGTGGACACAGCACATTAAGTGTCACACTATGTTAGAAAGCACCTGAAATAAGAGGAAAGTGTTGCCAATCAGTGGTGGACACAGCACATTAAGTGTCACACTATGTTAGAAAGCACCTGAAATAAGAGGAAAGTGTTACCAATCTGTGATGGACACAGCACATTAAGTGTCACACTATGTTAGAAAGGCATGGCACCTGAAATAAGAGGAAAGCGTTGCCAATCTGTGATGGACACAGCAGATTAAGTGTCACACTGTCTTAGAAGGGCATGGCACCTAAAAGAAGAGTTAAGTGTTACCAATACAGTGGTGGATACAGCACATTAAAAACACCCTGAGCACGAAAATGTTTGAGGCAGGAGATTTGGTGAATAATCAAGAATCTTTTTGCTGGGTTGCGATGAGGGCAATGTTCTGCAAATAGATTGCTACATAATGACCACAGAGTAGGTTACTTGCCCCTGCTGCTTAAAAGGCTTGCTGAAGACTGAGGATATAGTCCAATTCAAGTAGATATGGAAAGTAAGGGAAAACTACCACATTATTTATCCTTAAAAAGTCATGATCCAAAATGAACTCAGTAACATTAATGGACGTGCGGAAAGTACAGCCGTATCCAGTAGGGATTATCAGCTCCAATTGGTTCCTAACTGTTGAGAGACAGGAATGGAAGATGATAAATGGTTACACCAAACTGTTGACAGAGTGGCATGAAAGACAAAAAGTGGTCACATTTATCAAGCTCACAGAGATCAGATGTTTGTGGAGAACCATGATTGACTGCACCACTTGGTACAGCACATGATGATGATGATAATAGACAGAACAAGAACACTAGCAAGTTTATTATTTGTTATATGTAGTAAGAAATATGTAGTACATTGGTCAGTAAATAAAAGGTTTAGAGCCATTAGTTATCTTTGTTGACTAGTTATCATTAGTTATGATAGTCAGCCATAGATGTGTTGCAGTGTAGCAAACTGGTGAAGTCAGAAATAACATAACTCCAGCAGTCTCTTGATGTATAACATTTAATTGTAGTTGCTTCAGGTTTACAGACTTTTATAAATATCGTAGACAAATAACAGAGGTCCAGATATCTCAACAATACTTGATGGTGACTTAAACGTGACCTCGCTCTAAGACTGCTGGCTAATCACTAACCCCGTTGCTATTCTTACGTCGACGAGTGAGCATCCCTAGTAATTTACATTTCCCCGGGGTGCTCCCGCGTGCACTGAAGTTTCGACCCTTTTTCCCTTGCACACCGACTTAAATTCCCTTAACAGAGACAGACACTCTGTTATATTCCTTTCCACCCTCAACGAGACTTCTCCCCGAAAAGTCTTAACCCAAAACTTATCTACCCCCATTTCCTTTACAACCCTTGTTTATTGTAACTTCGAGATAACTATCTTCTATTTCTCTATCCCTAACTCCCTCACCCCAAATAATCGTAATATTTATAGCCAACCGCTATTCTCCTAAATTTTACCAATTCCCCCTTTCGTACTCACCATTACTTCTTCTTCCTTAAAAGTTTGCCTGTTTTACAAAAACCATTTAACTGTACCTTGTATATCGCAAATCACACCCACTCTTCTGGTCATTAGTCTTCATAACCTTCATGTGGTCAATTACCATTACTTCTTCTTCTCCTTACTAAGACCACGGCAATCCGCTTGCATTATTTCATAGTTAAAAATAGAGTGATATGTCCATCCAAATTGTTGGTATATAAACAAAAATTGAAGATTATCATGCATTATGAAATACACATAACATACTCTCGCGGACATCATGGATAAACACAGGATAGACAGAGGAACGGTTGGTGCGCACCAAAAAGACAGTAAGAAATAGTCACATTTATCCTCCCTTGCACACACAAAACTTTATACAAAATAAAGTTTCAAAAAAAAACTATCATATAATCCATGAAAAATGTACTTCAATCCTGTTAAAAGTTATATCGATCTAAAACTCTATTTTTTTTTTACACTCTCAAGATTAAAATGATTATTCTACTTTTTGACCTGTATTAACAGTCAGTGATATATGCCTTTATGACTGTACAAACCTCTACTTCTACTTATTTCATGCGTCCCTAATTAAAATTAATAATGTTCATGACATACTTACTTTCCAAATACTGTACTGACATATGTTTAGAGCTGATAACTCCAGCCCCTCACAATCCAAACATGGGTTTTAATCCATGTATTTCTATTAACGCTGATAATACAGCACCTATTTCAACCCCCTATATTTCTTACTTCCCATGACTTCTTCTTTTTTATTTTTTCTGCAATTCACAGCTTTATTTCCAACTATTTTCTAGTTAAACCCCATCATCCCATGTGTTTTTATTCTTAAACATCTTTGAGATTCATCGTTCATTTATTATGAACGTATCTAATTTATTTCTAAACCATTATAATTTGTACTGACATCTCCCAGCTTTATCTATCGCCATCTACTAAGCTTTCAAACATGGCCCTCACTCCATGTTTTTTTCTTCTAAACTTACTACTACTGAGAATGCAAATGTGTCTCTCTTTATAGTCTAAAGTCGTTTGCTTATTATTTTCTGAACGAAGGATCCTATTCAATATTTAATAAATCTAAATCAACTCTGTACTCAGAACAAAACTAATAACAGTTTCCTTAAACAAGTCTCAACTTAATATATTAATTTAAACAAGTCAAAATAACTGAAACTACCATTTTTGAGTCATTAAAAACCAAACATTTCAAAACGAGACTCTCTCCCCGCCCAATATACATGGTTTATCCCCAACATAATATCTTATATATAAATAAGGATCGTATGTCTGTCTGTCTGTCTGTCTGTATCTATGTATGTCCTTTGTGCGCTCGCGAACGGCCCATCCGATTGAGATGAAATTTTCTACACGCCTTCCTTTCAGTCCAGAGCTGTCAACTGTCATAGTTTTTTAGTGTGAAATCGCCTGCTTACTCAGTATTATTTCATTTTTCATTTTTCATTATAATTGTATATATTTCAGGGGACCTAACTCCGTAAAAGTTATTTCAAGGGGCATAACTTTTCTGTATAACTTATAGTCATATTGTGGCATCGTTTTCAAAGATTTATAAACTCTGTGTCCATAGTTATGTACCGGCATATGAGTTATAATAAATAATGATACAAACTGTAAGGCATTTTTAAAGTTTTCATAAAAATAATGCACAATGCATAACATTGTAACTCATCTTTATTTGCTTAAGAAGTTACTGTAGTCATGCAGGTGATTAGCAAGCGTTTTCATTAAAACTAATGGATGGTGTCTGGAAGGACATTCTTTTAAGTTACTTTTTTTGTTGTATGAATTTAATGAGAACTTATATGACTACTTATGTGAATTAAATGAGATGCTCCCCACCAGGGACTGGGCGAAGCCGGACAGGGTCAGGCAGACAGATAGACAGACAGACAGACAGACAGACAGACAGACAGACAGACAGACAGACAGACAGATAGTCGGTAACGGGAACGGGAACTTATATGACTACTTATATGAATTAAATGAGATGCTCCACACCAGGAGCTGGGCAATGCCGGGCCGGGTCAGACAGACAGACAGACAGACAGACAGACAGACAGACAGACAGACAGACAGTCGGTAACGGGAACGAGAACTTATATGACTACTTATATGAATTAAATGAGATGCTCCCCACCAGGGACTGGGCGAAGCCGGGCCGGGTCAGCTAGTACATAATAAAACAAGCATTAAATTATTTAATGTTACCTAACATTACCGGTTTCTTTTTTGAACCGATAATTTACTCTTAAAAGAAGGAAAACACAAGGAGTCCTATCTTAAAATTAAATGGTAATCATTTTACAGAACCAAGTCAATCAAAATAATGTATCATACTATACATGATGCATTGAAATTTCAATTTAAAGCAAAGAAAACTTAACAATTCTTGACCAGGCTATCTACTAAACCTGTTCTAATTATCACATTACTCTGTAATCTACAGCTACTGTGTTTCATCAACCTCTGTACATAAAAAAAACAATTTGTCTTCTAACACAGATCACACATTTTAAATCTTCCTTAAGTAAAAAAATACTTCTCCTGCTATCTGCACATATTCTATCAAT
Source organism: Cepaea nemoralis (assembly GCA_014155875.1). NCBI lineage: Eukaryota > Metazoa > Mollusca > Gastropoda > Stylommatophora > Helicidae > Cepaea > Cepaea nemoralis. Next base: position 613,906 of record JACEFZ010015485.1, read on the forward strand.
CTATTTGCCATATTTCCAGCTTCTCAACAACTCTAGATTTTTCTCTATAAGTGCCATCTCTAAATCGAAGTTTTCATTTTCATGATGAGAAGTTGTAATGTCTTCACTCATACTATCATTTCCATCAGTCTCTGACTTTTCATCCATTTCTCGTTCTTCCGTGTTTACATTGCTGGCCTCCAATTTTTTCCGTTGTATATCTAATCTAATTTGTTTGTCTTGATTCCTTAAAGACCGTTCTAACAGTGGCATGTCTTCGTCACTTGATGAGTTTTCCTCTAATTCTCTTCTGTCTCTTAACTTCTCTATCTCTTTGTCTCTCTATCATCCTTTTCACTGCTTGTCTGGTATTTTTAAATGGAGCGGTTACCTCCTCCTCCATAGATTCAACACTTATTATAACCATCATACGTATTATTTTCTTCATCCCCTAAGAATTTTCGGTACTGTTTCTGCTTGTTCACCAGTTTCGTCATAAATTGGTGTTGTTATTGTTTGTTTTTGTACCAGTTCTTTTCCAAAATCTGAGGGTATCGTATATTGACTCGTCTGACGAGTTGTCCATCTGAGTATACCCCTTCTGTATAATTATTATTATTATCGTCTCCCTTATCTTCATTATCTCGTCTTAAATGCTCCAGCGCGTGACCGCAGCCACATGTCCTGTGATTTGGTTCTTGATACTATATGATACTGGACCTAACTTTTCTAAAATGTAATATCCCGGAATCCAATGAGCATCAAATTTGGAGTTTCTTCTATGTTTTTTATAGTAAACCCTATCACCTACTTTAAATTACTGTAGTTGTGTATTTTTATCTGCATACTTCTTCTGTCTTTCTCTGGCTTTAATTATATTGTTTCTTAACCTTACATGCGCTTTGTGCATTTCTTGTATAATTACTTCCTGAAAATCCTCCCCCATATATTTACGTCTTGGTTTTACCAGATTGTCAATTGGGAGTATTGGTTCTCTTCCGTGTAATAAGTAAAATGGTGAAAAACCTGTCCCTTCATTTTGATTTGTGCATATCGCGCCCAATGCAGATCCCAAGTAAAGATCCCAACCCCTATCATGTTCCTCTACAATTTTTGATATTATATTATATAATGTCCGATGTTGTCTCTCATTTTTCCTCTCATTGAGGAAGGTCTATAATATGTTTTTATGTGGGCGATATTCAAATCTTGTAATAATTTCTCAAACTTCTTGTTCACAAACTCCTTTCCATTATCTGTGAGTACCGTCTGTGGGCAACTAAACCTTGGTATGTACTCTTGTAGAAAAATATTAATGATAGTATCAGCGCTCTTATCCGGAATCGCATAAACCTCCGGCCATAAACTGTAGCAATCCACGATATGTAGTAGGTATACATTCCCCGATAACGTTCTAGGGTGAGGACCTGAAATATCTAAACTCACTTTCTGCATTGGAAACTGAGGAATGTCAGTATCTTGTAAGGGACATTTGATCATTTTATTTCTTAACCTACATTTCTCACACGCATCATCATATTTACAAGTGCTTTTAAATAAATTCGGCCAATAATATTTATTCTTGAGGGCTTTAACTAACTTGTCTCGACCAAGATGACCATTCTCATCATGATATGCCTTTAAAATCTCAAATTCCAAATGTTTCGGAATGTATTTTCTCAACTCTTCAGTCTTTTCACTCACATAATATAATTGATTGTCATCCTGCAAGACTAAAAAATTCTTCTTAGAACTGTTTTCACCCGATTCTTTCAACTTCTGTTTTATTTCTATTACCTTCGGATCCAATTCTTGTTCTTCTTTCATATCAAACTGCATTAATTGTGGATCTTCCGCTATTGGTTTGGATTCCTGATCTGACAGTGAGCTGCTAAAATTTTCTCTATTCAAGATGGCTGAATCTAGTATATTTACTTGCCAGTTTCGGTCGTCTATCTCCGGTTCTCCCTCATCTTCAGTGTTTCCTGATGAGTCTGGATATGGGATTCTGGATACTAAATCTGCACATGTATTATTTTTACCAGATATGTACTCCACTTTTGCGTTATAGCCTTGTAAATTTAGCGGCCATTTATGTATTTTTCTATTTTGTACTAGGGCTTCTAACAAAGATTTTAATGGCATGTGATCAGTTCTTATAATAAAATTGGCATTATGTAAGTAATAATCTAGTTTCTGTAAAGCATAGTGTATAGCGTATGCCTCTTTTTCTATGGTCGGCCATTTTTTCTGAGATGTACTAAGTTTGTGTGACAAAAAATAGATTGGTCTTTCGTTTTTAACTCCTGGTATTCCTGAATTTTCTCCTTCATATGGTTGTGTTAAACATGCTCCTATGGTGTTATCTGATGCATCTGTATATAAAATCAATTGTTTGTCTAGATCTGGATGTGCCAATAATGGGACTAATGTTAAACTATTTTTCAAAAAATCAAATGCTTTCTGACAATCTTCATTCCATTTAAATCTTGCATATTTGCAAGTCAGATTAGTTATGGGTTCTGCTATCTGTGCAAAATTTGGAATGAACCGACGATAGTACCCACATGTACCAATAAAAGCTCGTACTTCCCTTACATTGGTCGGAGCAGGTAGTTCTTTAATGACTTTCACTTTGTCCTGATCTGGTTTAATTCCTTCTCTATCTATGATGTACCCCAAATACTTAGTTTCTGTTTTTAGGAATTCACATTTACTGAGTTTTAATTTAACATCGTGTAATCTTAGCCTATCAAATACTACTTTTACATGTTTCAGATAGTCTTGTACGTCTCCTGCTGTGTAGATTAAAATGTCATCTATGTATGCTAATGCAAACTTTTGCAAGCCCTCCAGTACTTGATTTATTAATAGCATATAATGAGAAGGCGCCGTCTTGACCCCAAAAGGCATTCGTAAAAATTCGTAAGAACCTGCGTGAGTACAGAAGGCACTTTTTTTCTGAGCATCCGGCGACATAGGTATACACCAAAATCCTGACCTTGCATCTAGCGTAGTGAAGAAGGTAGACCCATTAAGTAGCCCCAAAATATCGTCAATCACCGGCAATGGATAAGCTACATTCTTGGTGATTTCATTCAAGGCCCTGTAGTCACAGCAGAAACAGTGACTCCCGTCCTTCTTGGTCACGATAACAATTGGAGATGACCATTCTGACTTGGATCTTGTTATGATTCCCACTTTTAGCATATCTTCTATTGCTTTTTCTACAATCTCTCTATTTCTTAGAGGAGTTCTATATGGTTTCAAACTAATTGGTGGATGATTTCCTGTGTCTATTTCCATAGTAACTGTCTTAGTCTTACCTAACTCCAAGTCATTAATAGCAAAAACATCCTGATGTGTTCTTACTAAGTCTTCTAATACTTCTTTATACTCTTGCGGAGCTTTCAATTGTGATAATAACTCTTGTTCTCTCTTCAAAGATGACGTTGTTTTGTCTACTGAATATACTTGAGATGGATATTTTCTGAATGTATGGATCAATTCATCATTCCGTCTTTTCCAACTTCCTCTACTTCTATTTCGGTTATTAATAGGGCCTTCTGGATATTTATTTATTGACAATCCTTCTTTAACTGTTGTTGCTATGTTATTAAGATCACATGCTATTTTTGCAATCACACACCCTCTATACAATTTAATCTCTTTCCCTGTGTTATTAAAAATCATTACCGGAAAACTGAATTGTCTATCTAATGTTATTATTCCGTCGATGACTTCTAACCCTGGTTCATCTATTATCTCTCTCTCTAACTCTGTTGCTGTAACTGTTTGTCCTGTCGAAAAATATAGATTTTTTTAAATTTTTGCTTGTATGAGATTGACTGTCTGTGGTTTTAGAGTCATAGATGTTTTTACTCTGACTAGGGCCGATACGTGCATGTCTTCCTCCAAATCCACATAGACGTCTTGAAATCTCAACTTATGTACATCAAAATAAAGCCTTACACCATTTTTTAGCAAAAAATCTCTACCTAGAATCATGTTCCTATTTAAGTCTTTGACCACGTGAAAAAGATGTCTTACGTTTATGTTTCCCAACCTAAAGTTCACTGTTTTTAGGAATTCACATTTACTGAGTTTTAATTTAACATCGTGTAATCTTAGCCTATCAAATACTACTTTTACATGTTTCAGATAGTCTTGTACGTCTCCTGCTGTGTAGATTAAAATGTCATCTATGTATGCTAATGCAAACTTTTGCAAGCCCTCCAGTACTTGATTTATTAATAGCATATAATGAGAAGGCGCCGTCTTGACCCCAAAAGGCATTTGTAAAAATTCGTAAGAACCTGCGTGAGTACAGAAAGCACTTTTTTTTTTGAGCATCCGGCATTGTATGAGATTGACTGTCTGTGGTTTTAGAGTCATAGATGTTTTTACTCTGACTAGGGCCGATACGTGCATGTCTTCCTCCAAATCCACATAGACGTCTTGAAATCTCAACTTATGTAAATCAAAATAAAGCCTTACACCATTTTTTAGCAAAAAATCTCTACCTAGAATCATGTTCCTATTTAAGTCTTTGACCACGTGAAAAAGATGTCTTACGTTTATGTTTCCCAACCTAAAGTTGATCATTGTTTGTCCAATCACTTCCAAATTTTGTCCAGTGACTGAGTGAAGAGTATCCTGATTCCTAAATATTCTGGAATTCTTTAATATGCGATATAAAAAATTTTCCTTGATTACACTGACTTGCGCTCCTGAATCAATCAATGTTCTAATTCTAAATTTTCCTATTTCTATGATGCATGAACTGGGATCGATCATATTCACTGAAAACTGTTTTATCTCTCCCAGTTGAGGCCATTTTCTATATTCCCTATTTCTACTTGTCCTCCTATACTTGTCATTTGGGTAATTGATATATTCACTCATTTTTGGGACCTTTTTGTTTTCCCTCCTACCGCAGGTCCTACTCAGTAAGTGGGACGCCAGTTTTCCTGCGTTCTTGACCTTGTAAAATTCCTCTGTCTGTCTTCAAAATTTCTATTTGGTCCACTGTTTACACTTCTATTCTGTGCACTAACCTGAGCACGTCTGTTACCACAAAATCTAAAAGCGTGTCCCCTCTGACCACAACTCCAACAAACCATATTTGTGCTACCTACCGTCTCTCTTATAGGGTTTCTCATTTGTCTTTCTCTATCATGAGTATTTTGATTATTATTTCCCTGCAGTGTCTGTATTTCTCCCCGTCTTCTCCATCCGTATCTTGTCTGTCCTATCTCCATAGGTTCCTCAATTCTCTCTTCTCTATTACTTCCTATCTCTCGTCCTACCCTTAGTCTAAATCTCCTTCTCAAACCTTCTTCCTGTACTGCTATATCCACAGCCTGTGATAACCTCGCAGGGGGTTCTCTCATAAGTTTAAATTTAAGTCCATCTGACTTTATCCCATCAACAAAAATTCCAACCAGCATCCTCTCCACTTCCTCGCCTTGAACATTCTGGCCTATGAATGCTTCTTCAGCTAGATTAATCAGCCTATCACTGTATAAGCTGAACGCTTTCTCCATTATCTTGCCTAGATTGTCTTAATACTGAAAAAGCATGTTGGGGATCCGTGATCTCAGCATATTTCCGAGCCAAGTCATCTTTAAAATGCTCCCACGTCTCATCTGTTCCTGCTTCCAATTTTCTTCTAATATGATCTGAGACAGGCGATACACTTGTCTTATAAGCTAAATTTTTCTTATCTTCGTCTGTGGCGGCACCCATTAAATAAGCATGTTTTTCTATGGACACAATCCATTTTTTAAAATATTTTGCTTGCCCACTAAACTTATCAATGTCAACAGCTATGCTTTGTTGTTTCAAAACTGTGTCTAACTTGGATATGGCTCTACCTACACCACCAAGCACCTGTCCTAAGGAAAGGTCATGAGGTTCCATTGCAAATTTGTACAAAACAATTCAATATAATAATAATATGTTAATATAATAATATGTTAATTAAACTTATCAGGTCCTATAATCTTCTAATATTACAATATTAAATTTATACTTTACAAGTGTTGGCTGTCAACGATTAGGGTCCCTGCCTGTAGTTAGACACTCGTCGAAAACTGCATATTAATGGTTCTCAGGTTTCACTCTTGTATGCTGAGAGGCACGGTTAAATGTATCTGGCACCCAAGGACTCGAACAAGGATCGACAAGGCGGGCTTCACCACCCCACAAGGATCGATAAGGCGGGCTTCACCACCCCGTAAGGATCGATAAGGCGGGCTTCACCACCCCATAAGGATCGATAAGGCGGGCTTCACCACCCCGTAAGGATCGATAAGGCGGGCTTCACAACCGCATAAAGATATTGAAACTGATTCAGCAAAGCGGGCTTCACAACCGCATAAAGATATTGAAACTGATTCAGCGAAGCGGGCTTCACAACCGCATAAAGATATTGAAACTGATTCAGCAAAGCGGGCTTCACAACCGCATAAAGATATTGAAACTGATTCAGCGAAGCGGGCTTCACAACCGCATAAAGATTCTTAAGGTTGATCTGTTCCACTGCCAGTTAAGGTCGGCATTTTGGAAACTTCTTGAAGTCTGTTCAGCAGAAGTCCGATAACGTGCCAGTGTGTCAGAGGCACCGCATTTTCCCAACAAGCGCAGTATGAAGTAGTGGCTGTATTAAATATAGTGGCCCAGTACCTCCGTTATGTACCGCGACAAATGAAGTTGTTTAGACTGGTCCACGGCACCATTTCGCTTATGTGACAGTGTAGCGAATTGGTGAAGTCAGAAATAACATAACTCCAGCAGTCTCCTGATGTATGAACATTTAATTGTAGTTGCTTCAGGTTTACAGACTTCTTATAAATATCGTAGACAAATAACAGAGGTCCAGATATCTCAACAATACTTGATGGTGACTTAAACGTGACCTCGCTCTAAGACTGCTGGCTAATCACTAACTCCGTTGCTATCTTACGTCACGCGTGAGCATCCCTAGTTATTTACATTTTCCCAGGGTGCTCCCGCGTGCACTGAAGTTTCGACCCTTTTTCTCTTGCACGCCGACTTAGATTCCCTTAACAGAGACAGACACTCTGTTATAGATGTAATAAATAGGACTGTCAGATCAACGACACCGCTAACTTTATTTTATCCTTTTTTCACTTCCAGTACATCAGTGACAGCGATCAAGTAATCATTCATAACTGATAATGGGAAGAATTGATATCATTGCTGTTGACGGCAGCCCACAGTCCCGTTATGCATTTGACTGTAAGTTTATTCATAAATATACCAGTTTATCATCATCTCACATTCTTCTTATCATTATTTGTCAGAGCGACCTGGCTTTTTGTTGACAGCCAATTGTTATAATGTGGTAAAAACTCAGTATGGAGCAAGTACGACAGGAGACTTCCAGTTATCAGCAGCAATCGTCCCCATCCCCCTCCTCAACGAATGTTTCGGCTCCTTCACCTTCCATATACTCTCAGGGAGTGGGCCCGCCTGGGTCTTGACTCCTTGGTGTTTTTCTCCTGTAGTGTGTTCATACATCCAGCTTCAAGACATTTTGTATATCGCACTTATCCTACATTGATATGGCTATGTGTGTTTGCCTAGAAGCCATCCCACCCTCTCGGAGGTGAACATTGTGCACCTGGTGAATCTGCCATTATCACTGCATCTTAACTAACTGCGAGAAAGCCAGCTTCTTTCTCCAGCCATTTGCCTCTGTCTTCAGCTCCACCTCGGTGGTTAGCTATTGACATAAGCCTGGGTCATTGACATTGAGTTGAGTGACCGGGCATGAGGAAGAATGGAGATGAGAGTGGGAGACAGGAAAGTGACTGACCTGGCTATGAGAAAACAGCCAGTCCTGAGAAATAAAATAATGGGAAGGGTGAGCATGGACCCCAGGGGATGGGGGAAGGACAGGTTAGCTTTGTGTGAAGTCATGGGACTTCAGGGAGTTGATGTGTAGATGCCGAACTGATCGGTAGTCTAAGGAGAAGCGGAGTTAGAGATCTCCGTGTTGTGTTGTTCTTCGAGTGGTGAAGACAGGCCTGAACCAGAGTGGGTTCTATAGGGATTGAGGGCCTAAACCCAGAAACCCAGAGTGGGTTGCATAGTTGAGCAGTGGCTCCAACCCAATGTGTGGGTTGTATAGTGGGAGCTCCAGCCGTGGATAGTAGCTGGATTACCTGTCTTGGGGATTTGATGAGAAGCAGGCCGTGAGAAGGCATTGATGTGTGCGGGTTAAATTGTGAGGACGATATTGATATTCTATGGATTACATTGTTTCTGGATGTATAAACATGTTCCGTTTGTCCGTCTTATTTCTGTAATAAAGGATTATGTGCGCCAACGGAATCTTGTTTAATGCCTGGTGAATATGCACTGCGGGGGTGAGTTATATTGCAAGACAGTTAGATATCTCCATTGACACACCATGAGTATCGTTACCTAGACAACGACCATCACACGACAATATCACGCAAAGATCATCAAGAACATTGATATTATCATCAAGAACGACGTGTGACAGCTATGACCCATAGATGTTGCAGCCATGTTGCCTTCTTCATACACCATTCACAGCTTAAGGATCTGCCCTCCTGCACACGCTCAGTGGAAGTCAACGCCTCTTCTTATTCTACCACAAGCGTTCATTGCCATCGCTCATTAGCAGAGGTCCAACTTTGGACGATATTTCCGGTCCAGATGATCGCTACATTGTGGTTTGTTATACCCACTGTTTTACACAATGTGTTATGCCCAGAGTAACTTAGCAACTTATGTTTTAGTTTTTGATGCAGTTTAAAAATGTGTACCTCAACAGCTCTTGTAGAATGTCAGTATTTTTCTTCTTCTTGATCTACACTATTCCAAGAATTGTTCTGTAACATTTTCAGAAGCCTTGATTTTCATCTTTAGTGGTTATGCAATGGTCCTTGATTCACATCCACATGTTGCCAGAGGCAAGATGCATCTTCTCAACATCTTTACTGGTATTTATTTGCTGGTGTCGTGCCTGAGGATACTGTCATTGTAATGGCCAATTCTGACTTCTTTGAGCAGTTTCTATTGTTGTTAATTAAGGAGCCAAAATATTTAAAGTTTTGACATTGAATTTGACAGTAGTCATGTTAAAATGAATGCTAACCATTAAAGAGTTGTTAGATGTCCTAATAATTTTACCCTTGTGAATTGCTATAGAGAACACCCTAAAATACTGTGACAGTAATAGGTGTTCACAAGCACAGAATAACACGGAGAACACCCTAAAATACTTGTGACTGTAATAAGTGTGCAAATGCACAGAATAACATGGAGAACAACCACAACCATTATAAAGAGACTACAAACATTCATTAATTGGTGCTGGTGCAGAATGGAAGGACTAAATTGGCATGACAGAATCACCAATGTGGAGCCCATGGAGAGAACTAAACAAATTCCAGTGAATGAAGAAGGGAGGAAAAGACTCGGTGCTGGGTATGACTCACTTTGGGGGAAAATGTGAATTGTTTGAGTAGACAGTTCTTTGAAATTTCCATGGCAGTGAATACCTACAAACAGATGGAGAAGAGAATTAGAGACAGAAGTTAATAATATGGGAAGACATGAATGGAGCTGCATGAGATAATAAAAGATAGGATGGCTTGGTCTGAGTTGGTTGATGACCTATGCCCCAATGGGGGATAAAATGAAAAAAGGAGAGAAAAAGAAATGACACAGAATATTCAGAGATGTGGACGATGAAATGGTTTTGTAATTTGTATTATGTAACTAATATTGTTATTTCCTGCAGGGTACCTGGACAACTTGTACAGAGAGGGAAACACTGTGGTGTTAGTTCATGTGATGGAGTATAGCATTAACATTGGTTTGCGTGAGTAGTCTTCTGGTTTCCTTTCTCTTATTCACACAAGAATTGTTTGATCTGTATGTTTGTTACACCTTATGTTGCAACATTTTACTGCAACCATCTTTCTTATTCACATATGTTTTTATATGTATCTCAGAAAGAGAAAAAATATTATAGTACCATTCATTTTCTTGCAATTCTTGCAATCTGTTAGTAAAATTGTAATTCTTTTTCTACAGGATTTTAAATTTTATCATTATAATACTGATTTGCTCTCTACCTAAGTGAATAGGTAACATTTCATACTTTCCATTCCTGTCTGAATAATGATTAGCAGTGGCACAGGGGTTGGGCATCTGCCACTGACTTTAACAGTGAATAAGTAAAGGACCTCAGTAACTAGAACAGTCAAGGACCTCAGTAACTAAAACAGTAAGTGACCACAGTAACTAAAACAGTCAAGGACCTCAGTAACTAAAACAGTCAAGGACCTCAGTAATTAAAACAGTCAAGGACCTCAGTAACTAAAACAGTCAAGGACCTCAGTAACTAAAACAGTCAAGGACCTCAGTAATTAAAACAGTAAAGGACCTCAGTAACTAAAACAGTAAAAGACCTCATTAACTAAAACAGTAAAGGACCTCAGTAGCTAAAACAGTCAAGTACCTCAGTAATTAAAACAGTCAAGGACCACAGTAACTAAAACAGTAAAGGACCTCAGTAATTAAAACAGTCAAGGACCTCAGTAACTAAAACAGTAAAGGACCTCAGTAATTAAAACAGTCAAGGACCTCAGTAACTAAAACAGTAAAGGACCTCAGTAATTAAAACAGTCAAGGACCTCATTAACTAAAACAGTAAAAGACCTCATTACCTAAAACAGTAAAGGACCTCAGTAACTAAAACAGTCAAAGACCTCAGTAACTAAAACAGTCAAGGACCTCAGTAACTAAAACAGTCAAGGATCTCAGTAACTAAACAAGTAAAGGACCTCAGTAACTAAAACAGTAAAGGACTATGGTAACTAAAACAGTAAAGGACCTCAGTAACTAAACCAGTAAAGGACCTCAGTAGCTAGAACAGTCAAGTACCTCAGTAAATAAAACAGTCAAGGACCTCAGTAACTAAAATAGTCAAGGACCTCAGTAACTAGAACAGTCAATGACCTCAGTAACTAGAACAGTCAATGACCTCAGTAACTAAAACAGTAAAGGATCTCAGTAACTAGAACAGTCAATGACCTCAGTAACTAACACAGTAAAGGACCTCAGTAACTAAAACAGTCAAGGACCTCAGTAACTAAACCAGTAAAGGACCTCAGTAACTAAAACAGTAAAGGACCACAGTAACTAAACCAGTAAAGGACCTCAGTAACTAAACCAGTAAAGGACCTCAGTAACTAAACCAGTAAAGGACCTCAGTAACTAAAACAGTAAAGGACCTCAGTAACTAAAACAGTCAAAGACCTCAGTAACTAAAACAGTCAAGGACCCCAGTAACTAAACCAGTAAAGGACCTCAGTAACTAAAACAGTAAAGGACCTCAGTAACTAAAACAGTCAAGGACCTCAGTAACTAAAACAGTCAAGGACCTCAGTAACTAAAACAGTAAAGGAACTCAGTAACTGAAACAGTCAAAGACCTCAGTAACTAAAACAGTCAAAGACCGCAGTAACTAAAACAGTAAAAGACCTCAGTAACTAAAACAGTTAAAGACCTCAGTAACTAAAACAGTCAAGGACCTCACTAACTAAAACAGTCAAGGACCTCACTAACTAAAACAGTCAAGGACATTGGTAACTAAAACAGTAAAATTCCTCTTTAACTAAAACAGTAATAGACCTCAGTAACTAAAACAGTCAAGGACCTCAGTAACTAAAACAGTCAAGGAACTCAGTAACTAAAACAGTCAAGGACTTTTAAACATCTTAGGTCACACTGGGCGTATGGTGCTGGACCTATGTTTGTATAGAGCAGCTGGCGCTCAGTGGCTGATGTGGTCAGAGTCACGCCTTCATGTCTAAGACGTTTCCTGGTACTCATTTTAAGCTGGGTTGTAATTTATAACAACTCCACCGCGGAGCAACCGCGGCAGGGGGCTTCTGATCATCAAAACCATACCCCTGTCCCCAAGTGTTTCAACCCATTCTACCCTTAACACTCTCTAGGGGCAGGCCCATCCAGGTCATGACTCTGGGCATCTTTCCCTTACCATGTGATACGTTCGATCGATTTCGTTGTTGTTGTTGTTGTGCTTGTCCCTTCACTGTTACCATGTCCATTCTCAAGCCTCCCCTCCCTCGGTGAGGAGAGTCCATGCAGCCTGTGCTTGCCCTTTAGCACGTGTGGTCATGGGGAGCCAGCTTCTTCCCCATCCACGGTCTCTATTGTCTCCATTCGTCTCCGTTGCCATGTTCCTTCCTCGTGCCCCGTTCACGGTGCCGCATTCTACTAGGAAGCCAGTTCTTCCTTTGCGTTTGACCCTTTTATTTTATTGACCTTTATTTATTTATTTATTTTTTTTTTTTTTTGTAAAAGTGCTTGGCTCAATCCCACTTGACAGCAATACTCTTGTAACATTGTTTTCCACAGAGATCTTATTATGCCTCTCCCTCAACCCTCTAATGTTTATATAGTGGATCATATGTCTTGTCTTCTAGAGAGAGGGCATAAAGTAGGTTTGGTTTCCACCTTGCACACTTTAAAGTAACATTGGGCAGTGGGGAGCGTTTTGTGTGATATTCACTGGCACAGGAACAGAGCATAATGGGGACGACCCGTTGCTGTGAAGTTGGAACTGCGACTAACTAACTAACTAACTAAAACTTTAAAGTTCCCATGACAGTTGTAAATCTTAATAGTATGTCATGCAGATTGCTACCCTGGAAACATTTCCACTTTATGAAGCTTGCTCACGACAAACTATTTATAGTGTGGAAGCTGGAAAGTCACATTAGCCAGTTAAAAATTATTGTGTTTGCCAAAATGTGTACGTGTCTTAACAGATTCTGTACCAAACAACAAGTAGGTTTGGACTTAACAAAAATGGATGGCATAAAATGGGAAGCAGGAGTGTGTCAGAGTTATCACTTGAAAGTTGTTAATATGGTAGCAGACATGTTGTATTCTAATTCAGTCACAACATTTCAGCACTATATAAGTCCATGGCAGATACAGTGAGTCGATTAATCATCCCGTGTCACTGAATCTATACATGGCCACTATACATGGACACTATACATGGACACTATACATAGACACTATACATGGACACGTCACAGCTATACATGGTCTTGTACATATACATGCACACATACATGAAACTATATATGAACACATCACAGCCAGCAGCTTTTTCGCAGCCAACAGAGTGGATGGATGAATAATCTTTGCATGAACTGATGCTATGTATGTAAAGAATGCTGCTGCCCTCATCTGCCACAGCTGCACACAGTGGAAGCTACAATAATCTGTAGCCTTGACATCTGAGTGACAGCTGCAGAACAGCTGTTTTGACTTGATGTGTCACAGCTGTTTCTGGATGTGTTACTGTATGTGTTGGTATGAGAGCTGAAGGCATGCAGTCATCCTGCAGCACTGTTAGTGCATGTGTTGCATCATCCCCATTCAAAATGTGAGAAAATAAATGAGTGCTATTCCTGTTGATAGACAGAAGTGTTGTTGAGAAACTTTATAAAATAAATGTACTTTTCTGTGGTAAAAACAACACAAAGTAAAGTTGTAACAAAAATTGTGGGGATAATAGAACGAAAATGGAGAACCAATAAGTGAACAAAAACAGATCCTAATAAGATGGAAGCAGTATTTCGAACAACTTCTCAACATCCCATCAGATGTCATAGGAATTCAAGAGACCTACACAGATGTCACCGAGGAACTAGAACCATTCATACTAAAAGAAGAAATTATAGAAGCCATCAGATTAGCTCCATTAAACAAATCACCAGGACAGGATGAAATACTAAATGAACTAATTAAAGCAGCAAGGGAAGTAGGAACAGCTTGGCTACATAGACTATTCAACCATGTTTGGGTAGAACAACAGACACCACGAGACTGGGGAAATGCCATAATTATCCCAATTTGGAAAAACAAAGGCAGCAAAAGAGATTGCACACAATACAGAGGCATTTCACTGGGAAAATATTTTGCAAAATTCTTGAAAAAAGATTACGAACTACTTTAGAACCCCAGCTAAGTGAAATGCAGCTTGGATTTAGGAAAAACAAAGGATGCACAGACGCCATTTTTGCTCTTAGACAACTTATAGAAAAATCAATTGAATTCAATGAAACACTCTACTTAGCCTTTGTCGACCAAGAAAAGGCATTTGATAGGGTAGATAGAAACAAGCTGTGGGAAATCCTTAAACAATATGGAGTGAGTACACATCTAACAAACCTATGTAGAAGTTTATACAACAACAGTGAATGCATAGTTAGAGCAACTGGAGAACACTCAGAACCCTTCACCATAAGATCTGGAGTACGACAAGGTTGTGTCCTGTCCCCTCTCTTGTTCATAACATATATAGACAACATATGTAAAGAAACCAGCCAAGCAGAGACAGCAAGAATACCGCATGATGAGAACACAGAAGAAGAACCAGCTGCAAATCTAACCATTAGAGAACTCCTGTTTGCGGACGACCAAGCACTAATAGCAAAATCATAAGCTGAATTACAAGACCACATGAATAGTCTAAACGAAATGTGTAGGGAACATAACATGAAAATTAGCACAAGCAAAACAGAGGTAATGACTATAACTAAAGAAGAACAAACAGCAACAATTCACCTAAACGTAACATCCCTTGAAACAAGTAAAGAGCTTCAAGTACCTAGAAAGTATAATATCATCAAATGGCAGATCAGAAGACGAGATCGAAAATAGGTGCAATAAGGCAAATCAACTCATTGGACAAATGGCACCAATACTAAAGAACAAATATGTATCAATAACTACTAAGAAAGCACTTTACAACACAATCTTCCTACCAACTCTGTGCTACCAATGCCAAACCTGGACAATGACAGAAAAAGAGAAAAGAAAAATCACAACAACAGAAATGAGGTTTCTGAGAAGAATACTCAACGTATCAAGAAGAGATAAGATCAGAAATGAAGAAATCAGGACTAAAGTAGGGGTTAAAGCTGCTCTAGATTTTATTAGAAAGCAGCAAGTCAAATGGTTTGGCCATGCAAGTAGGCTACCAGTCAACAGCATGCCACAACAAGCAATGATGTACAGACCAGATGGAAACAGAGGAAGAGGCCGACCACGTAAACGTTGGACGGAGGGAATAACAGAATCCATGGGAATGTCGATATACGAAGCCCATAACCGGGCACTCTCACGAAGTTTATACTTCACCTCGACACCGCAAGGTACAAGAGGAACATGATGAGATGAGATGAGAATAGAACATTGATTACAGAATAAAATAAATGTTTATTTATGCGTTTTCTAGGCCAGAATGTAGAAACTTATTTTATTGGACTTCAGTTATCATTAAGTGCATTTCTTCTATGTCATGCTCTGGTTACCTCACTTCACTTCATGCTCTGGTTACCTCACTTCTTGCTCTGGTTACCTAATTTCATGGTCTGGTTACCACCCTTCATGTTCTGGTTGCCTCACTTCTTGTTCTGGTTGCCTCACTTCTTGTTCTGGTTACCTTACTTCCTGTTCTGGTTATCTAATTTTTTTGTTCTTGTTACCTTACTTGTTCTGGTTACCTCACTTCCTGTTCTGGTTACCTAATTTTTTTGTTCTGGTTACCACCCTTCATATTTTGGTTACCACTCTTTATTTTCTAGTTACCACTTTACATCAAGATGTTAACATCATGAATACTGCAGTTGCCATTGCCTAGCATTTTGCCAAATGACAACAGTCCAATTGCTGCCGAATTGTTGACATCCTTAGTATACCCTACAATTGGAGAACAGGGCTGACTATACAAAATTACAATTACCAAAAAAAAAAAAAAAAGATGTTTTTGGTGACAAACCTTCATCAGCAATCAATAACAAAAAACACAACACAAAAAATGACTCTAAAATACCTACATTAAGTTAGTTAGAGTTACATACCATTTAGAGGACATAGCAGTCAACCCCAGCATTTTTTGTCTGTTTGTGATTCCTGGACAATTTTATGTTAAGTAGCTTGCCATTAATTTCTGAATGACCAGGACCCATACTATTTTATTAAAAAACCCAACGCAAGGCGGTCTGCTGCCAAATCACCCCAGGCTGTGTTTTGAAACGTGGTATGCAAGGTTACTAGCTGAGTCTGAAACTCCTTCGCCGCGGAGCCAGCCATTACATTAAGTCATCATAATATGGAATCATGTGAAATGAAACAGGAGTAAGCAGAACAGAATGAAATATGTGGTACTTAGCTCAGAGACTCCAAATATGAAAAGGATTCATTCTAGCAGAATTCACAATTTGTGTAGGTGGTTCTGTTACATCAAGGAAGAAGAGAACACAGCCCAGTGAGAGCTTAGGAAAATTTAGCAGGGAGGGGTGAGGAGTAGTCAGTTAGGGGCAGAACAAACCAGAGAGAGGCAAGAGAGGTGGAAATATGGAGGAGGAGGAAGAAAAAGTGAGTATGCCCTAAAATGATTTAAATGACTCATTATGTTTTACAAATGTGAGAAATCCATCATACGATGTCTCAATAGTATAACTGATTCATGTCACTGCCATTAACATGTGTATTAATAGTCTGAATAATTTTATGTTGAGACACATTGTGAAGTTTAATTTGAGACATTGATCCTTGACAGCTGGTGTTGCCGCAGACATCGAGGCAATCTGTGCATCTGTGAAGAAGAGAAATGATGAAGTATCAGCAATGACTGATGAGTTTTTGAGTGCCCTCAGAGCAAGAAAAGTAAGTGCTCACATTTCACAGCTTTCTGCGTTATTACTCTTTTAGACTTCTTGCATTATCCTGACATTTATAAATGCATAAGACTAAAATATATTTCCATTCCGTTTACTTTTTT
The DNA here is from genome assembly GCA_014155875.1 of Cepaea nemoralis. Classification (NCBI taxonomy): domain Eukaryota; kingdom Metazoa; phylum Mollusca; class Gastropoda; order Stylommatophora; family Helicidae; genus Cepaea; species Cepaea nemoralis. Next base: position 630,782 of record JACEFZ010015485.1, read on the forward strand.
TTTTACTCTTTACAGTTTTAAATAACACTATACTTCAGTATTGCTTCCTTGTAGTTTTAAATTATTTAGGGGTTTTTAAAAAGAAAGTATAACTACTTTATGTACTGTATAGAAATCCACATGAACATGAGGCTGAAATGAGTGCCTTATTGTAATATTGATCCCCATGAACATGAGGCTGAAATGAGTGCCTTATTGTAATATTGATCCCCATGAACATGAGGCTGAAATGAGTGCCTTATTGTAATATTGATCCCCATTTTTCAGAGGTTTTACAAATACTTTAAGAAGACATTAAATGACTTTTCAAAATTGATTAATTACAAGTGTCATAAATGAGAAGTTCTGGATATTTTGTAATAAAATCTGGTCATGTTGATGAATGAAGAGAATTAGAAACAGAGAAGAGTATGGGAAACAAAGGGAGGGATCTGCAAGAAAAAGCCCAAGATAAAAAGCTATAAGAAAAATCTTGACTGCAGTAGGGTATGAAATAAAAGAATAGAAATGAGATAAACAGCCAGGACTTGGCGTGAGATGTTTGAGGACCTGGATTTGAAATCAGCCACAGGCGATTTGAGAACAAGTCGCCTTGAATTAAGTTTGATATTATGAGTGTGGGTCATTCAGAAAGCAATGGCAAACTACTGAATGTAAAATTGCCTAGTAAATGGCAAACAGCCAGTAAATGATTGCAATGTCCTGTAAAAAATACATGCAGCTCACAGTTGTATAACATTCTGTAGCTACCAGATTGTATAACATTCTGTAGCTACCAGATTTTATAACATTCTGTAGCTACCAGATTTTATAACATTCTGTAGCTACCAGATTTTATAACATTCTGTAGCTACCAGATTTTATAACATTCTGTAGCTACCAGATTTATAACATTCTGTAGCTACCAGATTTTATAACATTCTGTAGCTACCAGATTTTATAACATTCTGTAGCTACCAGATTTTATAACATTCTGTAGCTACCAGGTTATAACATTCTGTAGCTACCAGATTTTATAACATTCTGTAGCTACCAGATTTTATAACATTCTGTAGCTACCAGGTTATAACATTCTGTAGCTACCAAATTTTATAACATTCTGTAGCTACCAGATTTTATAACATTCTGTAGCTACCAGATTTTATAACATTCTGTAGCTATCAGGTTATAACAGTCTGTAGCTACCAGATTTTATAACATTCTGTAGCTACCAGATTTTATAACATTCTGTAGCTACCAGATTTTATAACATTCTGTAGCTACCAGATTTTATAACATTCTGTAGCTACCAGATTTTATAACATTCTGTAGCTACCAGATTATATAACATTCTGTAGCTACCAGATTTTATAACATTCTGTAGCTACCAGATTTTATAACATTCTGTAGCTACCAGGTTATAACATTCTGTAGCTACCAGATTTTATAACATTCTGTAGCTACCAGATTTTATAACATTCTGTAGCTACCAGGTTATAACATTCTGTAGCTACCAGATTTTATAACATTCTGTAGCTACCAGATTTTATAACATTCTGTAGCTACCAGATTTTATAACATTCTGTAGCTACCAGATTTTATAACATTCTGTAGCTATCAGGTTATAACATTCTGTAGCTACCAGATTTTATAACATTCTGTAGCTACCAGATTTTATAACATTCTGTAGCTACCAGGTTATAACATTTTGTAGCTACCAGATTATAACATTCTGTAGCTACCAGATTTCATAACATTCTGTAGCTACTAGGTTATAACATTCTGTAGCTACCAGATTTTATAACATTCTGTAGCTACCAGGTTATAACATTCTGTAGCTATCAGGTTATAACATTCTGTAGCTACCAGATTTCATAACATTCTGTAGCTACCAGGTTATAACATTCTGTAGCTACCAGATTTTATAACATTCTGTAGCTACCAGGTTATAACATTCTGTAGCTATCAGGTTATAACATTCTGTAGCTACCAGATGTTATAACATTCTGTAGCTGCCAGGTTATAACGTTCTGTAGCTACCAGATTTTATAACATTCTGTAGCTACCAGGTTATAACATTGTGTAGCTACCAGGTTATAACATTCTGTAACTACCAGATTTTATAACATTCTGTAGCTTCCAGATTTTATAACATTCTGTAGCTACCAGATTTTATAACATTCTGTAGCTGCCAGATTTTATAACATTCTGTAGCTACCAGATTTTATAACATTCTGTAACTACCAGATTTTATAACATTCTGTAGCTACCAGATTTTATAACATGCTGTAGCTACCAGATTTTATAACATTCTGTAGCTACCAGATTTTATAACATTCTGTAGCTACCAGATTTTATAACATTCTGTAGCTACCAGATTTTATAACATTCTGTAGCAACCAGATTTTATAACATTCTGTAGCTATCAGGTTATAACATTCTGTAGCTACCAGATTTTATAACATTCTGTAGCTACCAGATTTTATAACATTCTGTAGCTACCAGATTTTATAACATTCTGTAGCTACCAGATTTTATAACATTCTGTAGCTACCAGATTTTATAACATTCTGTAGCTATCAGATTTTATAACATTCTGTAGCTACCAGATTTTATAACATTCTGTAGCTACCAGATTTTATAACATTCTGTAGCTACCAGATTTTATAACATTCTGTACCTACCAGGTTATAACTTTCTGTAGCTACCAGATTTTATAACATTCTGTAGCTACCAGATTTTATAACATTCTGTAGCTACCAGATTTTATAACATTCTGTAGCTACTAGGTTATAACATTCTGTAGCTACCAGATTTTATAACATTCTGTAGCTACCAGGTTATAACATTCTGTAGCTATCAGGTTATAACATTCTGTAGCTACCAGATTTCATAACATTCTGTAGCTACCAGGTTATAACATTCTGTAGCTACCAGATTTTATAACATTCTGTAGCTACCAGGTTATAACATTCTGTAGCTATCAGGTTATAACATTCTGTAGCTACCAGATGTTATAACATTCTGTAGCTGCCAGGTTATAACGTTCTGTAGCTACCAGATTTTATAACATTCTGTAGCTACCAGGTTATAACATTGTGTAGCTACCAGGTTATAACATTCTGTAACTACCAGATTTTATAACATTCTGTAGCTTCCAGATTTTATAACATTCTGTAGCTACCAGATTTTATAACATTCTGTAGCTGCCAGATTTTATAACATTCTGTAGCTACCAGATTTTATAACATTCTGTAACTACCAGATTTTATAACATTCTGTAGCTACCAGATTTTATAACATGCTGTAGCTACCAGATTTTATAACATTCTGTAGCTACCAGATTTTATAACATTCTGTAGCTACCAGATTTTATAACATTCTGTAGCTACCAGATTTTATAACATTCTGTAGCAACCAGATTTTATAACATTCTGTAGCTATCAGGTTATAACATTCTGTAGCTACCAGATGTTATAACATTCTGTAGCTACCAGATTTTATAACATTCTGTAGCTACCAGATTTTATAACATTCTGTAGCTACCAGATTTTATAACATTCTGTAGCTACCAGATTTTATAACATTCTGTAGCTATCAGATTTTATAACATTCTGTAGCTACCAGATTTTATAACATTCTGTAGCTACCAGATTTTATAACATTCTGTAGCTACCAGATTTTATAACATTCTGTAGCTACCAGGTTATAACTTTCTGTAGCTACCAGATTTTATAACATTCTGTAGCTACCAGATTTTATAACATTCTGTAGCTACCAGATTTTATAACATTCTTTAGCTACCAGATTTCTTCAATGGCTACTTTTCATTGTTCGTTTTGGTGATGGTATGCGTGATAAAGCTTTTCTCAGGAGCAAAGCAGCAGTACTCAATGTGATTGTTAGAATATAATACCTTTTTGTCAACACTAGGAGACAGATAGTCCTTCAAGAGACAAATTTTATATATATATATATGTGTGTGTGTGTGTGTGTGTGTGTGTGTGTGTGTGTGTGTGTGTGTGTGTGTGTGTGTGTGTGTGTGTGTGTGGTGTGTGTGTGTGTGTGTGTGTGTGTGTGTGTGTGTGTGTGTGTGTGTGTGTGTGTGGTGTGTGTGTGTGTGTGTTGTGTGTGTGTGTGTGTGTGTGTGTGGTGTGTGTGTGTGTGTGTGTGTGTGTGTGTGTGTGTGTGTGTGTGTGTGTGTGTGTGTGTGTGTGTGTGTGTGTGTGTGTGTGTGTGTGTGTGTGTGTGTGTGTGTGTGTGTGTGTGTGTGTGTGTGTGTGTGTGTGTGTGTGTGTGTGTGTGTGTGTGTGTGTGTGTGTGTGTGTGTGTGTGTGTGTGTGTGTGTGTGTGTGTGTGTGTGTGTGTGTGTGTGTGTGTGTGTGTGTGTGTGTGTGTGTGTGTGTGTGTGTGTGTGTGTGTGTGTGTGTGTGTGTGTGTGTGTGTGTGTGTGTGTGTGTGTGTGTGTGTGTGTGTGTGTGTGTGTGTGTGTGTGTGTGTGTGTGTGTGTGTGTGTGTGTGTGGTGTGTGTGTGTGTGTGTGTGTGTGTGTGTGTGTGTGTGTGGTGTGTGTGTGTGTGTGTGGTGTGTGTGTGTGTGTGTGTGTGTGTGTGTGTGTGGTGTGTGTGTGGTGTGTGTGTGTGTGTGTGTGTGTGTGTGAGAGAGAGAGAGAGAATATTTACATAAGTTACACTGACAATTACATGAGGGCAGTCCGGTGAGGGTTTGATGCCTGCACTTACCATTCAATACAGGAAGGAAAGACAGACCACCTCTTCCTCCCTGGACTCTGGCCTACTAAATGTGATGGTCTACTAAATGTGATGGTCTACTAAATGTGATGGCCTACTAAATGTGATGGCCTACTAAATGTGATGGCCTACTAAATGTGATGGCCTACTAAATGTGATGGCCTACTAAATGTGATGGTCTAACACTCGCATACACACAGTAGGTACCTGCTAAGGAAATACGAAAGAAAGAAAATATCATAACTATCTATTAATATTAGGCTAGAAGCATAAACTGTAAATGTTTATAACTCTGTTGCTTTAGATACCTGCTAAAAGTGTGATACTGTCCGGGGACAAGCCTGGAGAAGAGATTGTGAAAGCGGCAGCTGATGAGAAAGCAGGCTTAATTGTCATGGGCACTCGTGGCCTGGGCAGGATCAGGCGCACTTTACTGGGCAGTGTCAGTGAATATACGGTGCATCACGCCAACTGTCCGGTGACAATAGTTCGACAGAGTGAGCAGGCCTCACCGTGATAAGTTGCTGTTACATGTGATAACTTCTCATATAACAAGTTCCTTTTCTATCTCGCTTTAATGTTGTGGTTTATATTTACACATAGAGTCAACCATATGACCATAATTGATGTTAAAATAGGGGATAAGTGTCATTTATTATTTATAATTATATTAGTACTTTGTAATAGTTTTTTTAATACAAAATATATATGTTTCCTACACATTTTTTGTGGTTTGGTTTTTTTACAAGCAAATTTGTTTTGCTTATATTATATGCCTATTTGTGCAGCAATGCTTTGAATATTTTTCTTTATATGGAGTATACCTATTTCACCACATATTATGTTGTTAAATGAAGAAGAGACAAGCAAAAGATTCACAGTTAATTGTCTGGCATATTTCATTTTAATCAATTGTGCAGTCTGTTGCTTGTGTTTTGTTTGTTCAAAAAGTTTAAAGAGGAACAAGCTTTGATATGTTCTGTTGCATATTTTAACAGGAAAAACTGTTTGCTTTATATACAAGTCAGTTGTAAAACTTACCTTTTACGGGAAAATCTGTTTGATGTATGCGTAAGACAGTTGGAACACTGACTTTTACAGGAAATCTGTTTTGTTTTTATGTAAGACAGTTGGAACACTGACCTTTTACAGGAAAGGAAAATCTGTTTGTTTTATGTATAAGACAGTTGGAATACTGACGTTTACAGAAAAATCTATTTGATTTATGTGTAAGACAACTGGAACACTGACTTTTACAGGGAAATCTGTTTGGTTTATGTGTAAGACAATTGGAACACTGACCTTTACAGGAAAATCTGTCTGGTTTATGTGTAAGACAATTGGAACACTAACCTTTACAGCGTAATCTGTCTGATTTATGTAAAGGACAGCTGGAACACTACACTCTTTTAATGACAGTTATAGTGCTTCTTGTCAGAATGAGTTGTGGTAACATAGTGGGTAGTGTGCTAGCTTGCTAACTAGAGGCTCAGATGAGTTCTCCAGTAGGAGAGGAGTTATTTCTCTGCCCATATATAGCTCTGAAACTGACCCAGCCTCATCAAATGTTTACCATAGGTTTCTCTGGGAAATGAAGGCTTCCTTGAAAGGAGCTAATTTCACCATGTCTTATTAAATGACCTAATATATTTGTAGGTTCATCATTTCACACTCAACTAGCAGAGCCATCTTGCCATGTGATTTACTGCACTTTTTAACCTTATACTCATCTGTTACTTTTATTGATGTTATTAATAAGGATGTTATTTTGAGGATATTTCTTTTATATTATTTTGAGAACATTTCTTTTAATTTGTCTCATACTTTTATATTAAAACCACATTGCATTTTTATGTTTAACATGCGGGTATATTTTGCAAATTAGAGTTAGAATTAAATTGTAAGAAAACACAGATTATGGTCATTACTAGGAGGAAGGAAATACCACAATGTAATATGCAGGTGCCAGCTCCGTGGTGAAGGAGTTAAAGACGCAGTTTGTGATCCCACATACCCACATTAGAAACACAGCTTGCGTTGGGTTTTTTTTTAAAATTGTATAGGTGCAGGTCATTCAGAAAGCAATGGCAAACTACTGAATGTAAAGTTGCCAAGAGATCACAACAGCAAGAAATGCTGGTGTTGACTGTGACGTCCTGTAAAAGATATGCAACTAACTGTAACTAAATATACAGTGCTTGTGGGACCAGGTGGAGAAGGCGGAGTGATAATACAATGGCATACAGTTTTAGTGTGTGTGACAGGGTGCAACTAACTGTAACTAAATATACAGTGCTTGTGGGACCAGGTGGAGAAGGCGGAGGAACAGATTGAGAACCCATATGTGGAAAGGATGAGATTGCGGGGGATCGGCAGGGATTCTGGAAGAATCTCGCAACTGAGAGGGAAGACCAGGAGAACATTTAATCAGATGGCGGTGGGAATGATTAGTAGTATGATTCTTCGCTGGTTGTTTGTTCTTTGCATTTTCCCCAGAAACCACATTTCCACAGCATCAGATGATTTTCAGCTTGTTTGCTCATTGTCTATGCTTACATCCATACAACAGTACAGGTTCTATGTAGCACTTCAACACTCTTGTTCTTACTGCAAAATTACATCTTTTTATTGATCAGTATATTTTCCATCTTGCAAAAGGCTACCTTTGCCATTGAGATTCTTGTTCTACATCTTGTGGTGACATTGAAACAAATTTTATTTTATTTTAAAGAATGCTGCATGAAGACATGAAAAATGAGCTGAAATATCAAATGGGTTTATGGCATTATAATCAAAATACACCTTACAAAATGTCCTGCAGGAAATGTATGGGTTTGTCTAGTGTGCTGTCATGTCAATTCTTAAATCAAGTAATCAGTCGGAATACAATGTTCTCTGAAGATATTTGAAAATAACAGTATATGTAAAATGAGTACCTGGAATATTTTCTTAACCAGAAAAGTTATTTTTCCATAGTCAGTGTTGATTATTTGGGTGTTTGTTTATTTTGGTGTTTTTATGTGAGAAATTGACTGACAAATGCCTACTAAACAGAGGTGTATTTATTAACCAGATAATTGTATCAGGCTGTCATATTTGCATTCTTCTTCTTCGTTCATCCGGAGTTTTTTTTCCGGACGTGATTGCGTTGTGCCTGTTTACAGCAGAGCTGCGTTCTTGCGCCGTTAGGCCGACACATCCGACTTCTGCGGGCATTTGTTGACCGGGTTAACCTTCCCGGGATATTTGCATTCTATACCATTCACACTAGTCGCTGCACATTTGTGTGCCACTAATTTTGCTTTCACTAAACATTTACCCAGTGATGTCCTCATATGAAAGCCAGTTTCATTTGATACATTTGAGACTCCTGGTCTGTTGTTATGTTTCATGAAAAGCTGTGAAGAGATCTAATGACTCTCTTTTTTATTTCCCATTATATACAATTGATGCATCTGCATTTATGGATATACCACAATCATCTTTGTAAGTTTTAGTATGTAGAGCAAGCATTTGTTGTTTCTCTGCAGGATCTCAACCCACCCTGTTCCTCCTCTTTCATCTTCCTCTACTTCTTTCTTATGTCCCTGTCATGCCTTTCAGCATCAGGATAAGAAAGCTTTATGAATCAGATTTTGGGCTGCATGCTATGTGGTTCATTTCCTCTGCTGTTCTGCTAATCCATCATTTGTCAGATTTGCTTTGAACTCTGTATCCATGGTATCTGTATGTCAGTGATGTTTGTGGTGTGCTGTTATGGGGTAGTCATGTTAGATGATCAAGACATCTGACTCATCTTATACTTGTATGTTATAAATAAACCACAGTTGACCGTATTATGCAAATATTGGTGGTTTCAAATTGGTTAGGAGAAAGGAATGAATCTCTTTACAAATGATTTTATCAAACCAGTAAACCTTAATTAGCTGCTCCACAAAACGGTGTCATATGAATAGAAACAAATCACAGTTAATGAATGCTTTCAAGGGGAGTACTTGGCCAAGAGCTTAGATACTAGTGATTAGTCCATTGGCTTACCAATGCAGTCTTTGAGTCAGATCCTTAATAGTGGTCAATCCCCCTTCTCAGTCAGTACTTTCTGGCTTCATTCAGTGATAATGAACAGCCCGTGTACTTACATCACACTGCGTTCTGTTAAGGACAATATTATAAAATCAAAACAATGTTTACCCGTAGTGAGTTTGAATGACAAAGACACAAATTGTCGCTCGCCATCAAGTGAACCCACGTCGACTTCAGAGATACTTGTAATTTACGTCGCCAAGTCAAATACGAGAAGTCAACATTTTAGTCCAACTGACCGGCGCAAGGGGTGATGTAATAATATGTAATAATACAGCACAGTGTCAGTATTCTCACTCTGATTGTCTGATTACTACAGCACAATTTCAGTATTCTCATTCTGTATGTTTGATTTCTACAGCACTGTTTTAGTATTCTCACTGGACTTCTAGTCTTGACAACAAATGATCGTTCCAGTAATTATTTCGGCAATAAAATGACTGTTAAAGTAATTACTTCGGAAATCCAATAACCTTGCAGATAGCTATAATATTTAGAGTGTATGTTTTTGCAGTTGTTAAGGGGTTTTTCTAAGGCCGCAAATATGGTCTGAGGATATTCTGCTCACTGACATTTGGGATAAATGACACATGTCATCACCGCTGCTGCAACTATCCTCTGGTGCGGTGTTTAATGTCTTTGCGTGACTAGAAAACACGTAGTATCAGTGCCAAGTGCTACGTCCTGTAAAGGATATGCAATTAACCGACCGACCGACCGACCGACCGACTAACCTAACCTAACCTAACCTAACCTAACCTAACCTAACCTAACCTAAACTAACCTAACCTAAACTAAACTAAACTAACCCTAAACTAACTAACTAACTAACTAACTAACCTAACTAACCTAACTAACCAACGAACGAACGAACTAGCTAGCTAGCTAACTAACTAACTAACTAAGTAACTAACTGACTAACTAACGAGTCTCCACTCAATGCCCGTAAAAGACAAGTAATGATAACTTGCATACACACCCTAAGCATTAAGATTAGCACCGAGGAATAAACCATTGAAATAAAGCAGAAAAGTCTGCATATGGATTAAATAATCACAGAGGAAGCTCTCCGTGAGATTGAAATACATTCCGGAAGAAACAGGATTGCTTTGACATCAAGTAACACCAATAGTGAGATACAGGAACGATTACTCACTAAACATAACCGGAAAATGTGAGCCGCAATATCACAGTGACATCACTAGTGGGTCAAAGGAAAGATTACTCAACATAGCAGGACAAAGTGAGCCGTGATAGCACAGTTACATCAATAGTAAGGTACAGACAAGGTTACCCACTAATTACTCTATAAAATGGGATATTGACCACACACACACAATCGAGTGCCGACTGGTCTATAAAATGTGGGGCTAAAAGCACTATGCATCCCACAGGCCTAAAGGTACGGAAACGAGTCTTTAATTTCAATAATCGCTTTTACATAAGACCATTGCAATGTCAAGGACTATTGGTAGTGATCTTCTGTGTACCTATGTAAGACTTGGTGCGTTCTTTGGACAACATAACTGGACTTTTTGTTATCAAAATGTAATTTTTATAACCATAACTCTAATTTTTAAAACCAACTTTCATTTAACAACCGTACCATAAAGCAGTACGACTCTGAAACAAGGATTCTAAACACACACTCAAAAAAGATGCCATTAAAGTGGAGATATGGTGTTATCACAGGATGTTAAGTGCATTCTGAACAGTGGAGCGATCTAACAAACAACTTCTTAAAGAGTGAGGATGTTTAGATTACTACTGAATAGTAACAAAAAAAAAGTAGATTGTTTTCTACTAATCACAATGTGACCCATAGGAAGTCTACTGTAGAGAATACCGGAGTGCAACATTCGGGAAAGAGGCCCAAACAAACAAATACATCAGACAAACATCAACGACCACTGGGGTCCTGACTTGCGCAGAGATGAAGAGAATTCTGGAAACAGTGGCCGGCATTGATAAGTCAACGCCAGATTTCCGACTGACCGAATGATGATGATGAGCATTCTCCAGTAGCTATTATTCCTCTGTGGCACATGACAGCTACTTTTATTATTAATTCTATAATTCATAATTATGATGTTGTTATGTCCCCCAATGGTGATTTCTCTCATTTATTCTAGATTTCTAAAAATATTTCCACTGTATCATTGGCACCTTGCCGTCTTGACAGACGATAGTTTGTAAGGGATGGAGTTATTGCCTCTCCATAGCACAAAGCCTGGGCACAAAGCCTGGGCCCATGCAGCATGATCCCTCTCTCGGCCTGCCTAGTTCACCCCAGAGGAAAGGTAACAACTCTACATATGGAACAAGACAAACTGCAGAAGCTACCGGATCAGCAAAGCAATGATCTAATTGTCCTAGCTTCGATCCTAGACCAGCCGCCAACCAGGCTTAGGGCCTGGTCTGCCCTGCCATGACACTTTGTCTTTAGGTTGCATTTCCGCGCACCAGGGTAAGGCTTGTACCCTCCCAATTGCGCCCTTCCGCCCGAAGGCGTTGGCACAATGTGGGGTGTCGGGGTTTTTAAGCGCCGCCCAACGTTCGGCGCTAACAGAAAGCAGGTAGTACCGTCTACTGTTATACGGTAGCTCAGTCATATCTGACTAAGACCTGACACAATTCCACTGTATAGGGAAAACAGATCTGGAGACATTACAAACATCCCTGTCGCACACCTCTCTTAATATGCCGATATTGACCTATTTCATTATCAATCTTTATGGCAGCTTGTTGTTTCCAATAAACGTTTAAAAAAATAACAAGTCTAAAATCTTTCTCATCAATTTGTAGATCTGTAAGTATCTCCATCACGATGACATGTCTCACTTTATCAAAAGCCTTGTTTGTAGTCAATGAAGCAAAGGTGTAGGTCACTGTTCACTTCTATATCCATCCATCATGTGCCATGCCGATAAGCGTGGGCGGTCATGTTATGCCATCTCACTCGATCACCAGAGTCGTGGATCAGCTCCGTGTTTCTGTCTTGACCATGCCATGTGGCCAAGCCATCCAGGTATTTAATTCTTGGTCTTCCCCTTGGTCTCTTCCCTTCAATCTTGCCAGTTGTCACCAAGTTCTCCAAGTCATTTCTTCTCATAACATGCCCAAAAAATGTGACTGTCTACGTCTGTCTCTAATCAGTTTACCATCTTCATTTGTTTCTTGAAGGACTTGTTCATTGGTTTTTCTATCTGTCCATGGTATTCTTTACATTTTCTTCAGAAACCACATTTTTACAGTCATCAAATGTTTTTCAGCTTGTCTGCTCATTGTCCACACCTCACATCCATATAAAAGTACAGGTTCTATGTAGCACTTCAACACTCTTTTTCTCGTTTCAATTGATATCTTTTTATTGGTCAGTATGTTTTTCATCTTGCAAAAGGCTACCTTCGCCACGGCAATTCTTGTTCTAATCTCTTCAAGGCTCTCCCATCAGATGTTATGACTGTTCTTAACCATATGAAATCTGGCACTTCTATAATATAACGCCCAATTAATGTTCTCAGCAAATAAACAGTATTTACTGTGCCCTTGCCTTCTACGAACCCAGCTTGATCCTCCCCTATTTCGAGTTGTATTTTTTCCCTAACACTTCACATGATGATTCTTAGCAACATCTTTGTGACGCGGCTCATTATGCTAACTGTTCAATGTTAATCACATTCCAAGGCTCCCGACTTTTTCGGAATTGCAATAAATATAGAATTACACAATTCAGGAGATATATCTTCACTATCATATTTTGTGTTCGGCAGTCTGGTGACTTGGTCTATTCTATATTCTTATAACCATTGATCATTTCTGTTGTGAAGTTGTCTCGACCCGGGATCTTGCCAGTTCTCATATGGTTAAATGCATTCTGAACTTCCATCTTCGAAATTGATTCATTATTATTCAGAATATAATACTGTTCCTCACCTGCATCGTTATAAAGGTCTGTCACATAATTTGACTATGCATATAAAATCTGATCTTTTTCTATTATGATTTTGCCATCATTGGTTTTTAGGCAACCCGCTGATATGTGTGCTCTTGTTTTTAATGATGTCATGAACTCTTCTGTGCATTAATTTGGTATTCCGGGTGTTGTGTTGATTTTCAATTTCCCTGGAAAATTCCTCATGCAATGTTTTTTGTTTGCCTCTGTGCACAATTTTCTAATTTTCCAGTGAATGTCATCAAATTGTTCGTGGTTATTTTTGTTATTTCTTCTTATTTCCATGAGTTTTAAGATGTAGTTCCACATCTGTTTCTTCGTCCCATCATCTTCATTGTTGGATAACAAACGCTGCACATTGGAACAATATCAGTAACTATATGTTTGAAGTATATCAACCAAAATATCATTCATGTATTCACTTCATACGATATAACTGCAGTATGCGCCTGGCGAGAGGTGTCGCTAACTATGCCAGGCAATAATCATACAACCTATTGTTTGTGACTTCTACGTGGACCTGTCTATGTCACTAACAAAATGACAATGAACACTTGACATTTGTCACCTTCTGCATGTACCTGTCTCTGTCACTAACAAAATGACAATGAACACTTGACATTTGCCAACTTCTGCATGTACCTGTCTATGTCACTAACAAAATGACAATGAACACTTGACATTTGCCAACTTCTGCATGTACCTGTCTATGTCACTAACAAAATGACAATGAACACTTGACATGTGTCATCTTCTGCTTGCAGTGGTGTGAACAAGATCCTCGGTGCAACCGGCTGCAGCTGACAGATCTCCTTGTTGCTCCAATGCAGCACTGTACAAAGCTACCGTTGCTGCTTCATAATGTCAGGAAGTACACAGCCAATGAAGATGAACGGCAGCAAGTTACACAGAGCATAGAGAAAGTAGAAAAGTCACTGAGTAAGTTTTCACTACCATTATTATCTTCTAGGAAATTGTTCTGCAAGAGTTGACTGCATTTTTAGAAGGTTTTAGGGCAGCTCACTAAATTAATAAATTGTCTGTGTTTGAAACACCGTGTATTTTACACCTTAAGTCTGTAACGTATGTTTCAGAGCGCACTGATGTTGGCAATTCTTGCAAAATTGTCTTTTTATACTTTATAAGACGATTGTTGCGAATTCCTTGGACTGCTAGAGTAACTAACGATGATTTCCTGAAAGGGGCTAATGAAACTAAAATATTACACACAACAATTAGAAAGAGACAAACAGCTTTCTTTGGTCCTGTTATGGGAAGATAGGTATTGGAGTACCTGCTAGAGTAACTAACGAGGATTTCCTGAAAGGGGCTAATGAAACTAAAATATTACACACAACAATTAGAAAGAGACAAACAGCTTTCTTTGGTCCTGTTATGGGAAGATAGGTATTGGAGTACATCGTGACGACTGGAAACATTGAGGGGAAGAGAGGCAGAGGTCGACCAAGAGAAATGATGCTGAATGGTTTAAGATGGTGACATAGAGGAATATCAGCAGCAGAGTTGAACCAAAACACCAAAGACCGAGATATGTGAAGAGACATGAACGCCTACGCCAGCTGGCATGGCACTTGATGCTGATGATACTTTCTTGCAGAATTGTATTTTCTATGACAGGACTGATTTCTGTAACACTATGTTTTATATCACACGATTTCCAGCTCCCATGCACATCCTCAAATTTGCTGACACTTATAACATGCCAGAATAACCAGTGACCGCTATCTTTGTTTCCTCCGTGTCTAGGGTATGTTTTATCTCAGACATTGTGAGAGCTGCAATCTTCCATTGGGTGAATGACTTTTCAAACATTCTCTTTCCATGTACATGTCTTGATACTTTCAATGTTTGGGGCAGTCGGGATCTTTCCTCCAGTTTAAGAATAGTAATGATTTGTCATCTAGTAAGGCACGCTTTCAATGCACATAAAGAATGATTCATTATTTAGTAGGACATGTCTTCAGTGGCCATTAGCAACCATTTGTCATTTAGTAGGACATGTTGTCGGTGTATTATTTAGTAGGTCAGCTTTCACTGGACATTGGTAAGGGGTTGTTATTAAGTATGAAACTTTTTCAATGCACATCAGGTATGATTTGTCATTTAGAAGAACATTCCGTCAGTGCACTTTAGATATGATTTGTTATTTCGTATAACATCTGTTCAATTTACATTAGACAATATTTGTCAATTATTAGGTATATACTTTGGTGGACATTATTCATCTCATGGTTTTGTGTTAGGCTGAATAGTGCCAGAAACTTTGCCACTTAGTGGTTTTTAGTTACCTCATTTCTGAGGCTCCTCAAACTCGAGATTCTTTGCCAGTTCAGTTCAATGTGATAACGAATAGTTTACAAGGACTTAGGGCAGAAGTCTTGTGTGTCTGTAATCGAATCACCAGATCACCTCATCGACAAACGAAAAAGAAATAGATACTTTAAAAAACTATATATATATATATAGTAACAACAAACAACAAGTTAAAGAATTCAAATACCTTGGAAGTATGATCACAGAAGATGGCAGATTAGACAGAGAAATTGAAATCAGATGTCAAAAAGCTAGTGCACTTACATATCAACTGTCACCCTTACTGAAACATCCAAACATACCCATGTCCGCAAAACGACAGATAATAAACAGCATATTCACACCAACCCTATGCTACCAATCTCAAACCTGGACTTTATCCAAATTACACCTTCACAAAATCAACACCTGCAAAATGAGATGCCTGAGGAGAGCTACCAACTTAACAATCCGAGACCGAGTAAGAAATGTTACTATCAGACAGACTGTGGGATCAACACCTTGTGCCACATTTATTGAAAGACAGAAGATCAAGTGGTTTGGCCATGTTGTTAGAATGCAACATCAGCAACTATCATCACTGGCCTTACATCAAAGATCATCTGCGACGAGACCACGAGGACGTCCAAGAAGAAAATGGATTGACGACATCAGAGACATTGTACAACCACACGGAATGACACTATCCAGTGCCGTCCACCGGGCGCTGGAACGCAAATTATTCCTCCCCACGACGCTTGACGGCAGAAGTGGAAGATGATGATGATGATATATATATATATATATATATATATATATAAATATATATATATATATATATATATATATATATATATATATATATATATATATATATATATATATATATATATATATATAGCGAAGTAATAATGAGAGTGACCAAAGAGAAGTCAGGAATAATATTCGGAGGTTATAATATAAACAAATGATACAGTATTGGTGACGGATATTGTACAAGATCTACAACAATTGTTGGACATTGTAGTAACTGAGAGTGCAAAGAAAAGACTCTCCTTGAATATCAAGTAAACAGTAACAATGATGATATCAAAGAAAATGGTGACACCAACATTTGAAATAGAAATAGAAGGGAAAATTCTTAACCAAGTGGATAGTTTTAAATACCTAAGGGCATTTATAACATCAGATGGAAGATGTACAACAGAGATTAAGAGTAGAATAGGGCAAGCAAAAGCTGCATTTAAGAAAATGAAGAATATCTTAGGCAATATGTCACTATCATTTAATGTAACAAAGAGAGTGCTGAAGTGCTATATAGAACATATTTTTCTGCATGGCTGTGAATCTTGGAACGTAAATGAACAAATTAGGAAGAGCTTGGAAGCAACAGAGATGTAGTTCCTGAGACGAATGTTGCGAATTCATTGAACTGTCAAAGTAACTAACAACGACTGCCTGAAAGAGCTAATGAAACTAGAATATTATATACAACAATAAGACAGAAACAAACAGTTTTATTTGGTCATGTGATGAGAAGAGAAGCATTAGAAAACATCGTGACAACTGGAAAGATCAAGCGGAAGAGAGCCAGAGGCAGACCAAGAGAAATGATGCTGGATGGATTGAGACGGTGGCATGGAGGAATATCATCAGCAGAGTTGAACCTGAAAACCAAAGACTGAGATCCTTGTATTTGCTCACCTTGACTGTACCCTCATGTTCATGTATGCTTACACATCATTGTCTTTGATTGTTTTTGTTTACTGATTAAGGCTTTGCCATTACAATTACCACTGTGTTATTGAAACTTGTTGTCATTTATAGTTTTCCTTGTCCCGATTTTTCCTTGTCCCGATTTTTCCTTTGTTTTACGTAATTGCATTATAACGGCCTCACCACAGACAACTGACTAGTTGGGTAGTCCCCTATCAGATACTGCCACTTGTGTGTCACGTGTTCAGCCTTCACGTATTCTAGATCATGACATGTGAGGTGGAATGGCTAGTTTCCTTCCTTGTCATCCTTTCCGTCCAGACAATCCCAAACACTTCTGACAATTGTCTGGTGCCCATTCCTATAAGGCAGGGTTGAACCCACGGCTGTACTGATCACAAGCAACAGCCCTGCCTCTGCTTGGAGCTGGACCACACCCTTGGCAGGCTAGCACACGTTCCACTGCAGCGTAGTGTAGTCAGTACTGATAACGTTTGTTATCTCTGTCCTAATTGGAATTTTCTGATATAATAATTAAACTTCCCTGTGTCTTCAAATAAATAAAACGAATATTTCATGAGGCATTACATTTGTGACCTGATACTTGCACAGAACAACTGGAAGAAAAGATGAGGTGGATCAAGAATCTTGAACGTGTGCAAGAGATACAGAGACAAATTGTTTGGCCAACAGTTGCAGAGTTGGACCCACGCTGTGTCATTCCAGAAGTGAGTAATCAATCTACAACTTCTACTCCTATTATTATTACTACTATTTATGATGTCATTAGTCTCTACTATAGTAACAATATCAGCAACGACTGTTACTACAAAAATCAATTATAATAACAATAATAACTTCTAGCATCACTATAAAATACCGGCAACTCTTGGTTCCACCACTAAAATAGCATGTGTAATAGTTAATCCTTCCAATGTGAATACATTGACAATATCATGCACAACAAATCATGAGGACAAGGAGGAGTGAGAACTGAAGAGGTAGAAGAAAACCTGAAGAAGTGAAAAGCACATGAATAGGAATAACTGAAGAAGAGGAGGAACAAGTGAAGAAGATGAACTGAAGAAGAAGACCCATCAAAATAAAACTAAGAGATGTGATATAAGTTGAAAAACCAAGGATCACAAAACTCCTCATCAGTAACTTATTAATTAACAGAAGCAGAAGATGAGGATGAGGTGGAAGAACACATGTATGGGAATATTTAAAGAAAAAAGAACCGAAGAAGATGGCAGAAGACGTTGCCAGCGGTAAGACATAAACATCCTTAAATACATGTCATTAATATTTTACTGTTGGTGACCCCTGAGTTCATAAGAAGAGTTACAGGGGAAGGCATGTTGTGAATCTTATCACTCAAATCGCATCTATTGGTTTTATTACGGCTGTTTTTACTGCTTGTATTAATGCTGCTGTTATTACTTCTACAACGGTGTTATTTCTGTTGATTTTACATTTAGTAGTAATAGTGTCCTTGGAAGTAACAGCGGCAGGCATGATATTTACCCCATGGCTCCCTGAATGTCAGTTGGTCTATACAAATATGGGACTGCACCATGTACCCAATGTCCTTCAAGCGGGTCCTGTACTCGTGTATTTTCTTCTTCTTCATTCCTCTTTCAATGGAAGTGTGTCATATCTAGTTATGTGTGGGTCATATCTAGTTATGTGTGGGTCATATCTAGTTATGTGTGGGTCATATCTAGTTATGTGTGTGTCATATCTAGTTATGTGTGTGTGTCATATCTAGTTATGTGTGTGTCACATCTAGTTATGTGTGTGTCATATCTAGTTATGTGTGTGTAATATCTAGTTATGTGAGTGTCATATCTAGTTCTGTGTGTGTCATATCTAGTTATGTGTGTGTCATATTTAGTTATCTGTGTGTCATATCTAGTTATGTGTGTGTGTGTGTGTGTGTGTGTCATATCTAGTTATGTGTGTGTGTGTGATATCTAGTTATGTGTGTGTTATATCTAGTTATGTGTGTGTCATATCTAGTTATGTGTGCGTCATATCTAGTTATGTGTGTGTGTCATATCTAGTTATGTGTGTCATATCTAGTTATGTGTGTGTCATATCTAGTTATGTGTGCGTCATATCTAGTTATGTGTGCGTCATATCTAGTTATGTGTGCGTCATATCTAGTTATGTGTGCATCATATCTAGTTATGTGTGCGTCAAATCTAGTTATGTGTGTGTGTCATATCTAGTTATGTGTGTCATATCTAGTTATGTGTGTGTCATATCTAGTTATGTGTGTGTCATATCTAGTTATGTGTGTGTGTGTATGTGTCATATCTAGTTATGTGTGCGTCATATCTAGTTATGTGTGTGTGTCATATCTAGTTATGTGTGTGTCATATCTAGTTATGTGTGTGTCATATCTAGTTATGTGTGCGTCATATCTAGTTATGTGTGTGTGTCATATCTAGTTATGTTTGTGTCACATCTAGTTATGTGTGTGTGTGTCATATCTAGTTATGTGTGTGTGTCATATCTAGTTATGTGTGTGTCATATCCAGTTATGTGTGTGTCATATCTAGTTATGTGTGTGTCATATCTAGTTATGTGTATGTCATATATAGTTATGTGTGTGTCATATTTAGTTATGTGTGTGTCATATCTAGTTATGTGTGTGTCATATCTAGTTATGTGTGTGTCATATCTAGTTATGTGTGTGTCATATCTAGTTATGTGTGTGTCATATCTAGTTATGTGTGTGTCATATTTAGTTATGTGTGTGTCATATTTAGTTATGTGTGTGTCATATCTAGTTATGTGTGTGTCATATCTAGTTATGTGTGTGTCATATCTAGTTATGTGTGTGTCATATCTAGTTATGCACATCAAAGGTCACTGTGTCTGACTTGCATTTGTGTCAGGTTCCCTGCCTCTAGACCAGTAGTTCTCAACCGTTTTTGTCCCATGCACCCCTTCACCATATATTTAGAATGTTATTCCCCCCCCCCCTTTCCAATTTCCTCACTATAAATTCCTCCTCTCCTCCCCCTGCCCCTACACTGTATACGTACAAATAGAAGCTAAATTTAATAGCACATACTAGAACAAGTCTAGACATCTACGTAAAACGTGATTTGCGGGTCTACTTACTTATAAAACGAATTTCAGAAGGGCGAGAAGTACAGAACAATAAAGTATGGAAGGAAAAACAATACCAAGTAATTGGTTCTTGTATTACCGCGATCTTGAAATAATCTTAATTCCCCCCCCCCCCCCCCCCCCCCCCAACCATCCCCCCCCCCCCGTAAACCCTAAAATTTCACCCTGAAGGGGAATTCCCCACCGGTTGAGAACCACTGCTCTAGACAGATCCCAGCCAAGGTAACAGGCTGTATCTAGCCATGATGTCTTTTTACTTATGTCAGAACATATATTCGTTTAAAACATCTCTTTGGAATACAACAGGGCTTAAGTGACAACAATCTAGGATAGAATATGTCAACAATTCACATTTGTCTTTACTCTTGAAGGACCGGATTATCAAGCTAATATCCTTGTCTGTAGAAACATAGCGTATCTCATTTAAATTCTGTGAATATCCAAAATATTAAAAGTGGTAACATTTGTCCTTAGAGTTTGAAGCCAAGTTTGAGCAAACAGCCATGCGAACAACTTTTAGCATGCCCAAAACGACAGTTGCTTCATAAAGGACAAGTCACTCTTGTTGGTAAGTGCTACGTGTACTATTGAATTAATTAATATTCATTTGGCACTACTCTTATTCCAGAAGAAAAGCTCTAATGACTGTCAAAGGGAAGACAGTTTAATACACTCTAAATTATCACTAGTACTTTATTGAAGAATCACAACAATGCATAACTGATAAAGACATTCAATGACGCCATGATGTTGTAAACATACGTTGTACACAGTTGTCTGTTTTGCTGCATCTCGTCAGGTGCATACAGCAGTATTATATATCATATCCGGTCACGAACATGGAGGATAGGCAGTGAAACGGTTATGGCCTCTGGAGTGTTTATGCTCGTGGCTACCGTTTGCATTCTCATTTTCCTAATGTTGGACTGGTAGTTTATGGTTCCGTCGCCCTGCTTCTGAGTTGAGTTAGTTAGTTAGTTAGTCGACAGATCATCCTCATTGCACATCGAACCATTCAGTCCATAAGTGCTCGGATCCCCTCCTCAGCAAATCCCGCAGCGTGTAGCGGCTCACGACACCAGTTGTGTGTTGAGTGCGTGGCGCGACGCTGTGAGCTATGAAATGCTTTTAAATCTGCCCGATGTTGTGGAGCGTGAACTGCATGTTCAGAGCAATTGCGGCTGGCTATGTCCCAGACTTGACCGGTTTTTGTGCCTTATGCAGAAATGTGTGGCTGCTGGTCTTCTAGTGACTGCCGCTTCCTTTTGACGAGAGTCTTCGTTATGCAAGCAGAAAGATCAGCAGCTACACAAGGGGAGAGGCATACACAGGACTTCCGGTTTCAAGATGGAGACGGACGGTCGTGTTGTATTTGTGATCGTTAACTTTTTCGCGTAGGAGATGGATTTATTCATCTTTTGCGTGTAGTTTGTGTGCCAGGATGTAAAACCAGGAGTTTCTACTCAAGATCTGCGCGGATGCTACGGAGTTCGTGCATCGAGCGAAGCAATCCTTGAGTGAATATTTCGCAGCGTGTGTGGTTTCTGTGGTGTTCGGATTTTTCAACATGGCGGAACAACGTGTGTTCTCCGAGCGGTTGGCAGTCAACCTAACAAGACGGCGTGGGCGCCGGGCAGGTTGCAAGCGACAAGGTAAGCGTGGTGGTTTAAGACGTTTTAGACTCAAGTGTGACCGTCTGGGCCTCAGGAATATCCGTATTCTGTATTGGAACTGCGCCAGCGTAAAACAACGGGGTCCTATTTTAGAAAATCTGGTTTACAGGAATGACATTGTAGCGCTCCAGGAGACAAGACTGGGTGATCAGCTACTCCGAATTGCCGGCTTCAAATGTTTCTACAACAGACGACATCTGGGAATGGCGATTCTCATTCGCGACAGCATGGTGGCGTCAGAGCTAGACATGTCCAGTTGGGACAGTGACGATATACAAATACAGGCGGTAAGAGTTCAATCCAGTCTACCATTCGTGCTGGTTAATGTTTATGCCCGCAACGCGAGTATGGATTCCCAGAAGTGGCAGTGCTTAAGTGACATATTAGGTCAAGAGAGAAATGTTATTTTCTGTGGTGATTTCAACGCTAAAGGCAGATCATGGGGAAACATTTCCTCCAACACACAAGGGGAGGAGCTCGAGACTGCACTTGAAACCATTGACCTGGTTTGTATCAACAGTGGCTGTGTCACCAGGACAGCAAGCCGTCCAGGGGATGAGGACAGTGCTATTGATCTGGCGCTGGTTTCTCCTTCACTCACTACAGTGTGTAGATGGAGTGTCCTAGGACACCACGGCAGCGACCACCACCCTTGCAGCATATTGGTGGAGAAAGGCAGAACCAGGCAGCACAAGTTAACGGTCAAGACTTTCCAGTATGACAGTACAGGGCAAGATGTGGTGAGTAAAATAAGACGTGACAAGCGCAGAAAGCTTCAGGGCAGGAAAAAAAGCTGGGAGCAGCCACCGTGGTGGAATCTTGAGGTGGAGAAGGCGTGGTTGGATAAACGTGGTGCTGTAAGGAGATGGCAAAATGCCAAGAAGAACAGAGCTGGCCATCCCAGTCCCTGCATGCACTTAGAAAGAGAGATGCACACAAAAGTAAGCTATTTCAAAAAAACTGGTCAAGGTGGTTAAAAGTGAACAATTGGCAGATGTGTGTCAAAGAGTAAGCACAGACAAGTCACTGAAATTGTTCTGGCGACTACATAAAAGCATGAGTGGGGTAGTCAAGAATAAGAGCATTTCTGAATTCCGAGGTGCTGACCTCATCTGGCAGAGGACTGACGAGGACAAGGGCAAAGCCCTCTTTGAACGTTATCTAGAGCAGAGCAACCAGACAGACACGAGAGGCCGAAATCTTGCCAAGGAGGTCACGTCAGACAGGTGCAAGGCCCAGAACACTTCGGATGAAGACACAGTGACAGTGAAAGAAATCAAGGCTGTGCTTCGACGATCAAAAAACAGTGCTCCAGGGCCAGATGGCATAAAATACAACGGCATCAATAGGTATACCGACAACGAGCTAGAGGAACTAGCAGACATGTACAACAACAGTATAGGGAGTGCTAGCATCAAGGAGGAAGTGGTTACACAGCTATCTGATTCCCTTGCCGAAGCTTCAAAGACCACACAAAAATTCAGGGATATCGAGTTATAACCATGCAGAATACAATAGGCAAGCTGCTGGAGAAGTTAATTGCCAGAGGATTGCCCAAACTACAACATATCCAGGCGAACCTTCTGGCCTAGAGAGACAACAGTGGAAGATAAACTCTATGGACCGCTGAATGAACTAAAAAAGACTGTTAGATTCATACAAGAGACAACATTGCAGTTATAAACATAATTTAGGCGAACGAAAGAAGAAGAAGAATTGCCAGGAAAATATCAAGCCAGCTAGAGAGGCAAGGTGTTTTCCCACCTACCCTGGGTGGGTACCGTCCAAAAAGAGAGAAACCTGGACCAATGCAGCAGTTTTTGCCCATGATGTCTATGAAGGTTTCCACTCAGGCATTGAAACCTTTGCTGCAGTGATTGATCTTGAGGATGCGTACAACAGAGTACTATTGGATTTGTTAATGCTTCAGCTTCTTGAACTCAAAATAAGTCCATTCCTCCTTAGTTGGATCGCTGCAGCCCTCTACCAAAGGAAAGCAGTTTTTAGATGTGGCAGTTGGACGTCGGAACCAACTACAATATATCCTGGCCTACCACAGGGATTACCATTATCTCCTTTACTGTTCAACGCCTACACATGCTCAAGATGATAGAGATGTTGGGGGGGGGGGGGAATCCGAAGAGAATGGTTGCTGTCTATGGAACGGTCTCGGCTGGCAAAGATTAGTTTCATCTTCGTGCCAGGGCATGCAGGAGTACAAGGGAATGAGCGGGCTGACAAGCTCGCAGGTAACGCTACTGTGGATGGCGGACGCGCCATGGACCAGGGCCAGACTGCGAGAACAGCAAATTAAAAGAGGGGTAGCCAAACAAGAACACTACGCAGAAAGCCAAAGAAGATTGATAAACCAACACAGAACTGGTGTCGTTAGCCGCTACACGCTGTGGGATTGACTGAGGAGGGGATCCGAGCTCTTATGGACTGAGTGGTTCGATGTGCAATGAGGATGATCTGTCGACTAAATAACTAACTAACCAACTAACTAACTTTGACGATGAGCTGTGTTTTCGTGGAGGACTGTTATTTTGGCAATCTGGAGACGACATTATGTACAGTGAATGTTTTTTTTACATCTGTCCGTCGTGTTGTGGCGTGAACTGCATGCTAGAAACATGGCGTAGCTGACTAGAAAACGTCTAGAAAGGGAACAACAACATCTAGAAATATCTGCATGTATAGCGGCTGGTTATGACGCAGAACTCGCAGAAGTGACCGGTATTTTACCTTACGCAGAAATGTGTGGCTGCTGGTCTTCTAGTGATTGTTGTTTCCATCGATGATGAACTGTATTTTCGTAGAGGACTTTTGTGTTGACATTCTGGCGACGGCATTATGTACGGTGAAATGTTTCGTTTGTTTGTTTTTTTTACATCTGTTCAATGTTGTTTTGTTGCGTGAACTGCATTTCGGAGAAAAAATGGCGTGGCTGGCTAGAAGACATCTAGAAACGGACCAACAACATCTAGAAATATCGAGACTTTGTAGGCGAACATCTGGTTGGGAAAGTGACTGCCGCTTCCATCAAGGATGAACTTATGTTCCGTAGAGGGCTTTTGTGTTGGCATTCTGGTGACGGTATTATGTACAGGGAAATGTGTTTACATCTGTCCGATGTTGTTTTGTTGCGTGAACTGCATTTCGGGGAAAACATGGCGTGGCTAGCAAGAAAACATTTAGAAACATCGAGACTTTGTAGGTGAACGTCTTGTTGGGAAAGTGACTGCCACTTCCATTAAGGATGAACTGTATGTATAGGACTTTTGTGGTGACATTCTGGAGGCGGCATTATGCACAGTGTGCCTGAGCGGGCTGTTGTTTGTCGAGACTCCTGTCTTTTCCACTTTTCACATGGGGATGTGAGGAACATTTTATGTGATATTCACTGGCACAGGAACGGAACAAAATGGAGACGACCTGTTGCTGTGATGTTGGAACCGCGACTAACTAACTAACTAATCTAAGATTGAAAAAGAAGTCCTTCTGTTTGCATAGCAATGGCTGGAATTACCTAAATTATAATGCTTCGATATAATTGAGCAATTGGTTATAGTTCATTGAATGCACTATATGTTTTATTTGTTAACTCATTGATTGCTAATAAGCAAATAATCCGACGTCGATGTTTTAAGACCTGTCGACTGCACATTGATTCCTGCTGATTGATTAACTATTTTCCATCCATACTGGTATATGTTTGGTTACTTGATATGCTAATTGTATTTCCGTTCTACCTATGTAAGTTGCTTGGCACTCACACTGGAATTGATCAATAGTTTTATTTAGTGTATGGAGACAGTGTTTCTTTCACAGATGCAGTAGGTATCAATGTGGTTTTATATCTGATGACCTTCTTTTACCTAGAAAATACAGTTGATGCTGAGTAACATGGCATAGACTTAAAAATAACTACGAAAGCTAATATAGGATAGAAACCTTTTACATGAGGTAGTTGAAGGTCTGTACTTCACTGCGAACATTCCTAGACCATTCAAGAGGCCAGTGATGCCCACTCAATGACCACTTGCATTATTAGCCGTAGGACAGTGATGCATGGGTGGGGGGCGGGGGGACTAGCACTTATGGAAATGTGTGGAGTGCAAGGATGAAACTCCAATAGATAACTAACTTCACTGGGAGCTGAATACTAGAAGAAGAAGAAGAAGAAGAAGAAGAAGAAGAAGAAGAAGAAGAAGAAGAAGAAGAAGAAGAAGAAGAAGAAGCAGCAGCAGCAGCGGCAGCAGCAGCAGCAGCAGCAACAGCAGCAGCAGGACACGCAAACAGCTTGAAAAGGGCAACTGGAGGGAAAAGAATGAATTGTGATGATGGAGATTGAAAGGAAGCTGATATATTGTAATCTTCCCGAGATTGAAAGGAAGCTGATATATTGTAATCTTCCCGAGATTGAAAGGAAGCTGATATATTGTAATCTTCCCGAGATTGAAAGGAAGCTGATATA
This sequence comes from Cepaea nemoralis, assembly GCA_014155875.1. Taxonomy (NCBI): domain Eukaryota; kingdom Metazoa; phylum Mollusca; class Gastropoda; order Stylommatophora; family Helicidae; genus Cepaea; species Cepaea nemoralis. The sequence goes on from JACEFZ010015485.1 coordinate 656,872, forward strand.
TTGTAATCTTCCCGAGATTGAAAGGAAGCTGATATATTGTAATCTTCCCGAGATTGAAAGGAAGCTGATATATTGTTATCTTCCCGAGATTGAAAGGAAGCTGATATATTGTAATCTTCCCGAGATTGAAAGGAAGCTGATATATTGTAATCTTCCCGAGATTGAAAGGAAGCTGATATATTGTAATCTTCCCGAGATTGAAAGGAAGCTGATATATTGTAATCTTCCCGTTACAACTTGTGTGTTTATGGTGATATTTCTGTTTTTCATCACATTAAATGCTGAACTAGAAATGGAAATTCAAGCAGCAGTGCGGATGAAATATTCGGACACATCTATGGAATGACACTTAAAGATCATGCCACAAATACCACTGTACAGAATAGAATCAAACAATGTATGGGTTTGTACAAAGAAATCTGATCAACTGCCTAACACTGTGTGTGATGTCATGAATATTTGAGTATGTTAAAAACTTCTAGTATGAGAAACACAGACACTGTTATATTTGAGTATGTTAAAAGCTTCTAGTATGAGAAACACAGACACTGTTATATTTGAGTATGTTAAAAGCTTCTAGTATGAGAAACAGGGACACTATTATATTTGCACGCGTACAATGGGCAATTGTTAGCAGGTAACTATATCAGTTCTACTTTATTTCTAATAAATTAGAATCATCCTGACATTTGAATAATTGTTTTGCTAATATGTCATCACAAATGTATGCCTTTTTCATTGTCATGAAATATTGCCATATGGACATCCTCAGAAATACCAAAACCAGTCGATGTACATTTATTCCTGTTTGATGACATTTTGCTCATTACAAAAGTCAAGAAGATTCCCAGGAAGGTAACTGCTGTGTATTGTCATTGATGTGATCTCCTTTTTTTTTTGTCATTGTTTGTGGTGTGTTCCATGTAGTATTGGTGATACGTCTGAGAATTAATACACTGCAAAAGAATTGGTTTAACCCCGGCAATTTTTCTTCTTTGTCTTTGTATTTTTTTAAAAAATCCGGTTAAGCGGAATCCGGTCTCTGTGGCTGAAGGGCTTGCGAACGCGGTTTGTGAGCCGGTATACCCGGGTTCGAAACACAGTGGTGCTGGTTTTTTCGAAAAAGGTATAGAGACCGGTCGTTCAGAAAGCAATGGCAAACTACTGAACGTAACACTTGCCTAGTACATCAACAGCAGCTGAAAATGCTGGTGTTGACTGCAACGTCCCGTAAGGGATACGCAACAAAATTAATTAAAAGCGGAATCCGTTTATCACTATTTTTTGGATATGTTGAACGATTAAATGTGACCCGACTATATAATGTGATCTGCTACAAGGCGAACTTGTATCTAACACCTGGACATTTGTACAACTTGTCGGCTATTTTTGGAAATTGCGCGCTTCTTTGGTGTTAACATTTGAGTTATTTCCCCTGTAAAAAAAAAAATAGCTGGACAGTTAAGATCCATATCTTTGAAAAGAAAGATTGAGCTATTACCACCCAAAAAAAAGTTAGTTGTATATCCTTTACAGGACGTTGCAGTTAATACCAGCATTTTTTTTCTGTTGTGATCTCTTGGCAAATTTACGTTCAGTAGTTTGCCATTGTTTTCTGAACGAACGGCACCCATACAATGTCGTTAAAAAAATTACAACGCAATGCGGTCTGCTGTCAAATCGCGCGCAGCTGAGTTTCACGCGCGGGTGTGTGGGATCACAAACTGCGTCAGTAATCCCTTCGCCACGCAGCAGGCCAGCTATTACAAGAAGTGGGAAATAGTGGCAAAAGGGAAATGGAACTAGCAACGGAATTCCACATTCCAAAATCAAGGCTTTGGTGAATCATAAAAAATAAGGATCGATAAAGAAACGTGTTTTATGGTTGACAGGTTGATTGTTATTTGTTACTGAATGAAGAACCGAAAAGCGGCTTTGAATTTAAAGGATTCATGGAAAGTACGGGTACTAAGGTACAGAGGAACATTGCAGCTTTTTCATTTCAAAGTGTAAAATGTGCTGCTGTTCTCTAGATATTTATTCCAACTTTGTACATTAACACTTTTGGTGATTTATATATTTTCTATGTCATCATCCAATGCCTTGCCGGCTGGCGTGGACAACCATGCCTCTCCACAACTTACGATCTCCGGCGTTCTGGGTCAATTCATGTGTTGACTTCTTTCCGTGCCTTGATGCAAGACTGTCAATAATCTTTTCACGCTGTCTTCCTATATCTCTCTTTCCGCAAATCTTTCCGGTTGTCACAACATGTTCCAGATTTTGTCTTCTCATAACGTGGCTACAAAACGAGGACTGTCTCTTTTCTGTGGGGCCAAATAATACTATGTGTGTTTATTTATGTAACTGTCTCCGTGACCTCAACGGGTTCCCCAATTGATTCTTGAAAAAGGAGAGTATGACGGATGAGGCTACGACCTCCAGCATGAGAATGGAAGCAGTCACAGCGGCATTCCGTTGGCTAGAGGAGACCACTGCAATAAGCATTGTCTTCATCACGGACTCAAGGAGTATGCTTTAGTAAGGTGGAGAAAGGAATGTTTCGTGTAGAATGGCTATTCTCCCTTCAGAGGTCACAGATTGTAAGAATTGTATGGATTGTTTGCCCTGGCCATGCGGGAGTGCGGGGGAATTAACAGTTGACAGGCTGGCAGGGAATGTACCTCTTGGTTTTCGATTACCTATGGACAAGGGTGAGGTGGTCATGCACCTGTAGGACGAGGTGGAGAAGGTGGAAGAACAGACTGAGAATCCGTAAGTGGAAAGGATGAGATTGCAGGGGATTGGCGGGGGCTCTGGTTGGATCTCAAAACTGAGAGGGAAGGCAGGAGAACTTTCAATCGGATAGTGGTGGGAACATTAGTAGTGTGACTCTTCGCTGGCTGCTGAACGAGGGAATGGAGCGCGTATGGGAATGTCCTGAGTGCATTCATGTTGGTTTTTAGCTCAACTCAACTCAACTGGCTTATTTAGTTCTTGTCTCCATCTCTCTATCTAATTTGCCATCTGATGTAAAGATGCTCCCAAGATATTTGAATTTGTGCACTTGTTTCAGCCTTTGGTCGTTTATCTGTATAATAGTTTCACAACTGTCTTTTCTTATATTCATAACGTTTTACATGTTGTGATTTGTGCAACTATTCTGGAGTAAAGTTACGTGTTTCTGCAGTTGTTCACTACTGCTATGCTGTAGAAATTGGTCATCGGCGAAGTAAGGTTTATCTAACATAGGTACTTGTTCATCTCATCTCATCATGTTCCTCTTGTACCTTGCGGTTTAGTTTAGTTTAGTCGATAGTTTAGTTTAGTCTATGGATCAACATCACGGCACACGGGTGTAACCCATAAGTGCTCCGTTCTCCTGCTAACTCAAACCTAAGTCAGGAGTGACTCAGCTCAGTGCACGAACTCCGTAGCACCGGCGAGGATCCTGAAATACTTTGGGTAGATTTTTAAATCAAAACGTTGCCCGGGCAGCGCCGTTAGGCTACTCTTTTTCGATTTCCAACTGCCAAGGGATTTTTTACGTGCGCAACAATACACACGGGCGTCCGATCCCACGACCCAGAGACCAGGGGAAATTTATTACTAGACGTCCACGCGAAATAAATCCCGGTCCTCACCGGGGCTTGAACCCGGACCTCCAGCACTTGAGGCGGACACCATACCTCGAGACCACGCAGCCCCCGATGCGGTGTCGAGGTGAAGCATAAACAGCAGGAGAGTGCCCGTCTATGGGCTTCATATATCGATATTCCCATGGGCTCTGCTATTCCCTCTGTCCATCGTTTATGTGGTAGGCCTCTTCTTTTGCTTCCATTTGCTCATCATCTGTGTGATTGTTGTCTATTTTGTTGATGCTATTTATGTATATAATAAAAGGAAGTGGTGACAGGACGCAACCTTGTCTAATTCCAGTTGTTATTGGGAACCATTTTATGAGTGCAACTATTGTTCTAACTGTGCTCTTGCTCTCTATATAGATGGCTCTAACTCAGTCTAGTGGTTGACCTTTTATTCCATATTGTTCTAGTATTCTCCAGAGAATATCTCGGCTTACTCTGTCGAAAGCTTTCTCGTGGTCTTTAAAGTAATATTAATTTGATGTTTATGCTCTGTTGTTTACACTAATTTGTCATAAAGCTAATATTGCACGAGTGCATCCTCTACCATTTCTGAACCCAAGCTGTTCTAGGCTGAGTTATCCTTATCACTAAATACAAATACAAATTTGTAGTGATCTCCTAATCTGAAAAAAGCGAGAACTAGTTTAAATGAAAACATCAAATACCAAACTTACAATTAAACTTCTGTGAATGCAAACATGTGATTTCTTCTCTTCAGCTGAAGCAGCTGGGTTCAGACATGCAGTCCTCCGGGCAGTCTGACAGAATGTCTTACACCGTGGTCAAACAGCCACTGGCACTGGACAGGTTCATGCTTCACGATATATCTTCCTCTGATGCAGCAGGTCAGATGCTTCTTTTGTTTTATTGAAATATATAAGTAAATAACAGTTAGTTGTATGTTCTTTTACAAGATGTTTCAATCAATCCCAGAATTTATTGACTGTTTCTGGGACTCGGAGGTGTTTCCAAGGCACCAGGGCTGGGATCTATACTGGCCAAGACCGGCTGACACGTCCACGTCGTGCGTCCTGGGCAACGGGTCCCTTCGGGGACCTGGCTAACATCAGTAGGATCGATGATTCCTCCGAAGTCGGAGAGTATCTGTCTGCATGGCGAGGAACCACCAGTCTGCACACCAATAAGCCAGACATGGAACAACGGATACTCATACAAACCTCAGGTCCGGTATGACAACAGGATGTATTCATCCGACATACAGGACTTCACGCTGGAGTTCACAGCCAGCGAACACAAGCAAGCAAGCATTGACTGTTTCTGATTTGCTAGGCAATTTAGTTCAATAGTTTGCCAATTGCTTTCTGAACAGCTGAAGCCTCATGCCACCAAACATAACACCTAGACTTGTATGTCGGGTTTAAACACATCACCGGCAGCTGATCTGGAACCCTGGACTTGTATGTCGGGGTTTAAACACATCACCGGAAGCTGATCTGGAACCCTGGACTTGTATGTCGGGGTTTAAACACATCACCGGCAGCTGATCTGGAACCCTGGACTTGTATGTCGGGGTTTAAACACATCACCGGCAGCTGATCTGGAACCCTGGACTTGTATGTCGGGTTTAAACACATCACCGGCAGCTGATCTGGAACCCTGGACTTGTATGTCGGGGTTTAAACACATCACCGGCAGCTGATCTGGAACCATGGACTTGTATGTCGGGGTTTAAACACATCACCGGCAGCTGATCTGGAACCCTGGACTTGTATGTCGGGTTTAAACACATCACCGGCAGCTGATCTGGAACCCTGGACTTGTATGTCGGGGTTTAAACACATCACCGGCAGCTGATCTGGAACCCTGGACTTGTATGTCGGGTTTAAACACATCACCGGCAGCTGATCTGGAACGCTGGACTTGTATGTCGGGGTTTAAACAGGGAAACAAGGTTTAACAGGCGACAGGATCAACTTCATTGCACCAGGTTTTATCCCATATGGCTCGGTCTCTTTCCGCAGGGCGGCCTGCCGAAAACGTCGCTGAAAGCACGAACACCAATGCTCCAGCGACGACCCCCTGCCCCCGGAGTCTCCGAAAAATATGCACTCGTGAATCGAACGACGTAGACTGGAATCGAACCCACAACCTTCAGAGCGCGAGGCAGACGGCTTGACTACTTCGCCACGGAGACTCCCAAATATGTCAGGGAATTGTGAAGCACTGTCCCACTACTCCCAAAGCCACAGCGGCAGTTTTATGTATGTGTATATATATATATATATATCTTGTATATGGTCAGTACCGTGCAGACCGCCTGTACTTATCTCCCAGAAATGTTCCTTAGACCATCTGAAGCCGAGTCGACCTAGGAGCCCAGGGCATTGAAAAACAAATGACAACCTTGAAAAGGATTGGAAGACACCAGCACAGGGCCGGCAGGCGAGCATGTTAGCCACCACACCACTGTGGCTCCTGAATGATCAGGGCAGAATGAATATAGAAATTGCCTTGGAGAGAAAGTTATTTATTTAGCTGATCACAGCCATAATTTGATACATTTACAAGTATCTTGTCAAGAACATCCAAGATTTGCAATGACTTACTCCTGGATACATATGTAATTTTATGCATGTCTTGCTTTACTTTCAGTTAAAGCAACACTGCCTTCATTAATAGAAGCACATTTTGGTGGTTATGATTTTTTTTTTTTGAAGTGCCTGATATTTTCCTAATATCATGAAAGGAAACCGTAAATGTTCTGACTGACTTAATAAGCTTATCCCCACTTCCTGTGGCCTCTTTCAAGATATCACACTTCTTGAAGTCATATTGTTTATTCATGTTATAGTTTGCCACTCCACCCTTCTTCCTCCTTTTCAGCGATGCACGGGACCTGTGGTTCTATCTTGTGCATCTTCTCTATTCTGTCTAGTATGTTGCCTTTCATCATCATCATGTGCCATGCCAGTAAGCTTAGGTGGTCATGGTTCACCATCTCACGTGGTCACCAGTCTTGGATCCGTTCTGTGTTCTTGATTTGACTAAACCATCCATTTTCGTTTCTCTGCCTTCCTCTTGCTCTTATTCCATCAAATTTAACATTTGTCACTAAGTTCTCTAGTATACTACATGCCAGAAAGTCTTGACTACATCTGCATCTCATTTAGGTCATCAGTTTATGGTTTTCATTTGTTTCTAGTAGAACTGTCTCATTCGTTTTTCTGTCCAACCATGGTTATCTTTGTGTTTTCTTCAGAAAGCACACGTTCACTACCACTAGATGTTTCTCAGCTAATCTAACTTTTCTCAACGTTTCACATGTACATAATAGGATAACTTCTATATCTACTTCCACCGCCTCACCACAATTTACAACTATATATTGGTCAATGTGTTTTCAATCTTTCAAAAGGTCTTGTTTTTATTGTCATTTACATGTTGGCTTTTGGCATATTTCCAAAGTTCTACATTTGTTATTATGCATGGGAATCTTGTCTAAAGAATAAGCTGGGGACATCTGTTGACGAGAATGTACAGTTATAATGTGACACAGATATGTGACTGTGAAAGAAATGTTATCTAAGGCGCAGATATTGTAATTATAAACTGGTGAATAAAATATATAATAAGTAGTGGAAATATCAGAGACTGAATTAATGTGAGCTCACAGTTGTGCATCAACTGATAGTTCTCTCTGTCTGCAGCCAGTAACCTGAAGCACTGCTTCGCCCTGGTCCACATATCTCGATACCAGCAGATTACAGGGGTGTTCACCTTCCAGGCAGCTTGTGATGTCACAAAGGTATCACCAGTCATGTTTCTTCTAGTACGTTAGCTTTATGTACAGTCATGTTTCTTCTAGTACATTAGCTTTATGTACAGTCATGTTTCTTCTAGTACGTTAGCTTTATGTTCAGTCATGTTTCTTCTAGTACGTTAGCTTTATGTACAGTCATGTTTCTTCTAGTACGTTAGCTTTATGTACAGTCATGTTTCTTCTAGTACGTTAGCTTTATGTACAGTCATGTTTCTTCTAGAACTTTAGCTTTATGTACAGTCATGTTTCTTCTAGTACGTTAGCTTTATGTACAGTCATGTTTCTTCTAGTATGTTAGCTTTATGTACAGTCATGTTTCTTCTAGTACGTTAGCTTTATGTACAGTCATGTTTCTTCTAGTACGTTAGCTTTATGTACAGTCATGTTTCTTCTAGTACGTTAGCTTTATGTACAGTCATGTTTCTTCTAGTACGTTAGCTTTATGTACAGTCATGTTTCTTCTAGTACTTTAGCTTTATGCACAGTCATGTTTCTTCTAGTACGTTAGCTTTATGTACAGTCATGTTTCTTCTAGTACGTTAGGTTTATGAACAGTCATATTTCTTCTAGTACGTTAGCTTTATGTACAGTCATGTTTCTTCTAGTACGTTAGCTTTTTGTACAGTCATGTTTCTTCTAGTACGTTAGCTTTATGTACAGTCATGTTTCTTCTAGTACGTTAGCTTTATGTACAGTCATGTTTCTTCTAGTACGTTAGCTTTATGTACAGTCATATTTCTTCTAGTACGTTAGCTTTATGAACAGTCATGTTTCTTCTAGTACGTTAGCTTTATGTACAATCATATTTCTTCTAGTACGTTATCTTTATGAACAGTCATGTTTCTTCTAGTACGTTAGCTTTATGTACAGTCATGTTTCTTCTAGTACGTTATCTTTATGAACAGATATGTTTCTTCTAGTAAATTAGCGCTGATGTAGTCATGTTTCCTCTATTAAGTCAGCACTGATGTAGTCATGTTTCCTCTATTAAGTCAGCACTGCTGTAGTCATGTTTCCTCTATTAAGTCAGCACCGATGTAATGTTTCCTCTATTAAATCAGCACTGATGTAGTCGTGTTTCCTCTATTAAGTCAGCACTGATGTAGTCATGTTTCCTCTATTAAGTCAGCACTGATGTAGTCATGTTTCCTCTATTAAGTCAGCACTGATGTAGTCATGTTTCCTCTATTAAGTCAGCACCGATATAGTCATGTTTCCTCTATTAAGTCAGCACTGATGTAGTCATGTTTCCTCTATTAAGTCAGCACTGATGTAGTCATGTTTCCTCTATTAAGTCAGCACTGATGTTGTCATGTTTCCTCTATTAAGTCAGCACTGCTGTAGTCATGTTTCCTCTATTAAGACAGCACTGATGTTGTCATGTTTCCTCAATTAAGTCAGCACTGATGTAGTCATGTTTCCTCTATTAAGTCAGCACTGATGTAGTCATGTTTCCTCTATTAAGTCAGCACTGATGTAGTCATGTTTCCTCTATTAAGTCAGCACTGATGTAGTCATGTTTCCTCTATTAAGTCATCACTGATGTAGTCATGTTTCCTCTATTAAGTCAGCACTGATGTAGTCATGTGACCTCTAGCACGTCAGCACTGATGTAGTCATGTTTCCTCAATTAAGTCAGCACTGATGTAGTCATGTTTCCTCTATTAAGTCAGCACTGATGTAGTCATGTTTCCTCTATTAAGTCAGCACTGATGTAGTCATGTTTCCTCTATTAAGTCAGCACCGATGTAGTCATGTGACCTCTAGCACGTCAGCACTGATGTAGTCATGTTTCCTCTATTAAGTCAGCACTGATGTAGTCATGTTTCCTCTATTAAGTCAGCACTGCTGTAGTCATGTTTCCTCTATTAAGTCAGCACTGATGTAGTCATGTTTCCTCTATTAAGTCAGCACTGATGTAGTCATGTTTCCTCTATTAAGTCAGCACTGATGTAGTCATGTTTCCTCTATTAAGTCAGCACTGATATAGTCATGTTTCCTCTATTAAGTCAGCACTGCTGTAGTCATGTTTCCTCTATTAAGTCAACACTGATGTTCTCATTTTTCCTCAATTAAGTCAGCACTGATGTAGTCATGTTTCCTCTATTAAGTCAGCACTGATGTAGTCATGTTTCCTCTATTAAGTCAGCACTGATGTAGTCATGTTTCCTCTATTACGTCAGCACTGATGTAGTCATGTGACCTCTAGCACGTCAGCACTGATGTAGTCATGTTTCCTCAATTAAGTCAGCACTGATGTAGTCATGTTTCCTCTATTAAGTCAGCACTGCTGTAGTCATGTTTCCTCTATTAAGTCAGCACTGCTGTAGTCATGTTCATTCACAACTGCCCAAAGTGAGATTACATATTATTATTTGCCAATCACAACTATGGAGTTACACAAAGTCGTAATTGAAGAGTCAAGACACCTCAGCAAGTAGATGTTAACAATAACTCTCCAAGCTTGGGTTATCAGGTTCCGACCTGAGTAGTCACTATCTTCTTAGACTCGTGTTGCATGTGTTCCTACAATATTATTTCTGTATACATTTGAGAATCACTGACTGCACACACATAAGTGGCCACAGCCATTGAACTGATCCTTCAAGGTTGACATATTATTTCACAAGGTCAGGAATTTTGCCAGAGGACTGTACGGAAAAATAATAACATTAATGAATTGATACATTCAGTTTAGTTCAGTGCAGATTATCATCACCACACTACTGGCTACCCTCATCTTCTCCATAATATATCCATCAGCACACACAGACTAGATGTGCCAGGATTGTTGGGATTGATGAGCCTAATCTGCGGTCTAAATGTGCTAGTTTAGTGTGGATTGATGTGCCTAATTGGCACAAAGTCTAAATGTGCCAGCATGGTGCGGATTGATGAGCCTACTTGTACATTTAGTGGGCTGCTCCTGTTTGACCTCATCTCTCAGGCCAGCTTATGCTCATCAAATATATACTGTTGGAATGTAGCAAACATGCATGTTATTTCACCTCATAATATTGTGACCTGATTTATGAGAAAGAATATCACTTCATCCCCTGAGAGCAGTATAAAGGGCTTATCTAACCAGTGCAATATGTAAAAACACATTCTTCACTAAATATTTATTATTGAGAAAGTGTATCTGAGGTAATTGTATAATTGTGAAAACAGTTTTATGGAGACAATTTTTTTTTCATGAAAAAGTGTCTAGAATTTGCGTATGATTTTTTTTTTCGCTCGCTCGCATTGAACTCAAGCGTAGTCCATATACACTATTTTTATAGTGGTGGACTGAATTTTGCATGCGGGTTAGCTTTCCCTAATAACAGTGTCCTTCGCCATTAGGCCAATCCACTCCGACTTCAGAGGTACTTGTAATTTACGTCCCCAACTCAAGGACGACAGGTCAACATTTTAGTCCAGCTGTCCGGTGTAGGGGATGAACCGCTAACCTCGGCATCAGCACACCGGATGTTTAAGAACACCGTTCTTATCCATTCGGCTATGCGGACCTGCATTTGTGTATGGTAAGTTGCTACATTCAACATCAAGATATAATTTATTTGGCAGTCTGTGCACTCATTACCACATAACATGGCTTTATACGTGGAGCTAGTTCAACAAGTGAACCTCATTCTGAAGGCAACACAATGTTGACTGAGACCTTGTTACCTAATAACCTCATTTTGTTTTTCATGTCCTTGGTCAGATGCCGTGTAATCAATCTTGCATGTGTTTATTTGCTCCTCCCTGCTCCCAGGCATGGTTTCTCTGGAACAGTGAGGAGAGACAAACAAGTTCCTAAAAGCCGTGATCATTTAGCCATCAAAGTCATGTGAAGCTGGTTGGAGCCACACCTATATAGTCAAAACATGTCTGCCACTACTGAGGATTGAACATCCGACTACTGTATGGTTAAACAAATGCTCTAGCTACTAGTGGTCTGTATATCCTATAATACCACAACACATGAAAGTAATTAGTGAAAACAATAGTGCTCACTGGGCACGCTACTAGCAGTGCTCACATCGTGGGCTTATCCAGCAAGTTGATGCCTGCAAATGTCTCTTTCACCACTACTTCATTCTACTTCCTTGCACCTTCATCTTTGCTGTTTCCACTATTCATCATCATCATTATCATGAAGTTCAAACGTTACTCTCACCACAACCTGTCAGAAAATGCTGTGCCACTTCTGCCTCCAGTATTCCCAGGCCCCGCCATTGTCTGTAATGTCTCATGTCCCACGTCATGGTGATCTACTCCTGCCTCCAGCATTCCCAGGCCCCGCCTGTCTGTCTGTAATGTCTCATGTCCACCGTCATGGTGATCTACTCCTGCCTCCAGCATTCCCAGGCCCCGCCTGTCTGTAATGTCTCATGTCCACCGTCATGGTGATCTACCCCAGCCTCCAGCATTCCCAGGCCCCGCCTGTCTGTAATGTCTCATGTCCACCGTCATGGTGATCTACCCCAGCCTCCAGCATTCCCAGGCCTCGCCCCTGTCTGTCTGTAATGTCTCATGTCCACCGTCATGGTGATCTACTCCTGGCTCCAGCATTACCAGGCCTCACCTGTCTATCTGTAATGTCTCATGTCCACCGTCATGGTGATCTACTCCTGCCTCCAGCATTCCCAGAGGCCCCGCCCCCGCCTGTCTGTAATGTCTCATGTCCCACGTCATGGTGATCTACTCCTGCCTCCAGCATTCCCAGGCCTCGCCATTGTCTGTAATGTCTCATGTCCACCGTCATGGTGATCTACTCCTGCCTCCAGCATTCCCAGAGGAGGCCCCGCCCCCGCCTGTCTGTAATGTCTCATGTCCACCGTCATGGTGATCTACCCCTGCCTCGAGCATTCCCAGGCCTTGCCATTGTCTGTAATGTCTCATGTCCACAGTCGTGGTGATCTACCCCTGCCTCCAGCATTCCCAGGCTCCGACCCCGCATGTCTGTAATGTCTCATGTCCACCGTCATGGTGATCTACTCCTGCCTCCAGCATTACCAGGCCTCGCCCCTGTCTGTAATGTCTCATGTCCACCGTCATGGTGATCTACTCCTGCCTCCAGCATTCCCAGGCCCCGCCTGTCTGTAATGTCTCATGTCCACCGTCATGGTGATCTACTGCTGCCTCCAGCATTCCCAGGCCTCGCACCTGCCTGTAATGTCTCATGTCCACCGTCATGGCGATCTACTCCTGCCTCCAGCATTCCCAGGCCCCGCCTGTCTGTCTGTAATGTCTCATGGCCACCGTCATGGTGATCTACTCCTGACTCCAGCATTCCCAGGCCTCGCCATTGTCTGTAATGTCTCATGTCCACCGTCATGGTGATCTACTCCTGCCTCCAGCATTCCCAGGCCCCGCCTGTCTGTCTGTAATGTCTCATCTCCACCGTCATGGTGATCTACTCCTGCCTCCAGCATTCCCAGAGGCCCCGCCCCCGCCTGTCTGTAATGTCTCATGTCCACCGTCATGGTGATCTACCCCTGCCTCCAGCATTCCCAGGCCTTGCCACTGTCTGTAATGTCTCATGTCCACAGTCGTGGTGATCTACCCCTGCCTCCAGCATTCCCAGGCCCCGACCCCGCATGTCTGTAATGTCTCATGTCCACCGTCATGGTGATCTACTCCTGCCTCCAGCATTACCAGGCCTCGCCCCTGTCTGTAATGTCTCATGTCCACCGTCATGGTGATCTACTCCTGCCTCCAGCATTCCCAGGCCCCGCCTGTCTGTCTGTAATGTCTCATGTCCACCGTCATGGTGATCTACTCCTGCCTCCAGCATTCCCAGGCCCCGCCTGTCTGTAATGTCTCATGTCCACCGTCATAGTGATCTACTCCTGCCTCCAGCATTCCCAGGCCTCGCACCTGCCTGTAATGTCTCATGTCCACCGTCATGGCGATCTACTCCTGCCTCCAGCATTCCCAGGCCCCGCCTGTCTGTCTGTAATGTCTCATGTCCACCGTCATGGTGATCTACCCCAGCCTCCAGCATTCCCAGGCCCCGCCCCCGCCTGTCTGTAATGTCTCATGTCCACCGTCATGGTGATCTACTCCTGCCTCCAGCATTCCCAGGCCCCGCCTGTCTGTAATGTCGCATGTCCAACGTCATGGTGATCTACTCCTGCCTCCAGCATTCCCAGGCCCCGCCCCCGCCTGTCTGTAATGTCTCATGTCCACCGTCATGGTGATCTACTCCTGCCTCCAGCATTCCCAGGCCCCGCCTGTCTGTCTGTAATGTCTCATGTCCACCGTCATGGCGATCTACTCCTGCCTCCAGCATTCCCAGGCCCCGCCCCTGTCTGTAATGTCTCATGTCCACCGTCATGGTGATCTACCCCAGCCTCCAGCATTACCAGGCCTCGCCTGTCTGTCTGTAATGTCTCATGTCCACCGTCATGGCGATCTACTTCTGCCTCCAGCATTCCCAGGCCCCGCCTGTCTGTCTGTAATGTCTCATGTCCACCGTCATGGTGATCTACTCCTGCCTCCAGTATTCCCAGGCCCCGCCCCTGTCTGTAATGTATCATGTCCACCGTCGTGGTGATCTACTTCTGCATCTTCTTCCAGGAAGCACGTCTTCTGTCACTGCAAGTTCTAAATCTAACCACCAAACTACGTGAAGCTTAGGGCAGCTGTAAAACATACAATTATGGAAAGCAAACGATATTGCAGTAACAGCAACATGCCTTTATCAACTAAAAAAGTTGCACATCCTTTATAGGACGTAGCATCTAACCCTAGCATTTTTTGACTGTTCGTGATTTCTGAGCATTCAGTAGTTTGCCATTGTTTATACCGGCACCTATACCATTTCATAACAAATCAACATAAGGCGGTCTGCTGCCAAATCTCCCACGGCTGTGTTTCGAATGCGGTATGCGGGATTACGGAGTGCGTCGGTAACCCCTTCGTCACGGAGCTGTGGTTCAACAAAAACAAACATTAGTTTTAATGTTGATTTGTTATGAAATGGTCATACATTCAGGCATAGTAAGCAATCTGACAAGAGACAAAAACACTGTGTGCTACTTATCTCAGAATCCACAGACAATATGTTGCACGATTTATTCCCGGCATATTTTGCTGCATTTCGTCAGGTGTATACTACAGAGTTATATATCATATATACGTTTTTCATGCTGCTTATTATCGTCTTAATATTGTTGTGTTCTTGTTGTTTGCTGATGAAGGCATATCACCGCAACATCCTGTGTTCTGTAAATGTATTTTGTAACATTGCCCTACACTTAATGTTTATCTTTTGTTTACATTTCCACAGCTGTAAAGCAGTTACACGCTCTTTCATGTATATTGCTATTTGGAAACCACTGAGACGTTTCATGTGGCCAAAGTATTTGACTTTCTGAGACAAGAAGCTGTGCTGTATTAACTCTTCTTGATCCATGTTATTCTAAGAAATGTTCTCCAACATGCAAGCTCAAAAGCCTCAGTTTTCTTTGTTAGTCATTGTGAAATAATCGATGATTGACTTCAACATTTTACCACAAGAAATACGCATGTTCTCAGAATTGTGACTTGTATTTGTTCATTGTTTGCTGATGTACCAGAGACTTAATGTCGTTAAACCTTCCAATCCTAGGACCAGCCTCCTTCTAACTTTGTGTTCAAACAGTCCCCGCAGTTGGGTATTATGGAGCCAAACTATTCAAAGATTGTGGCATTTTCATTGTCTTCATTGTTGACTATTATGTTTATTTAAGAGAAGTAACGTCTGCAGCAGGATATAACATTAAGAAATAAATTGATTTATGTAAATTGTTCATTGCTCGCTGGACTTTAGGCGCCTGGTGTACCTTGCCAGATTGAGAACACATGATAATTCGGGGCCACGTCGATTGACGGATGTCAGTCACGGCGATCGGGCACATTTTAAGCAATAATAAATAAAAACAGTTAGCTATGTGTAACTCCTGCGAAAAAGTGAGATACACTAAACACAGACACAGTGTAAGGGGAATGTACATTCTGTCTGTATGTACACTAAATTCAGACACAGTGTAAGGGGAATGTACATTCTGTCTGTATGTACACTAAACTCAGACACAGTGTAAGGGGAATGTAAATTCTGCCTGTATGTACACTAAACACAGACACAGTGTAAGAGGAATGTACATTCTGCCTATATGTACACTAAACACATACACAGTGTAAGAGGAATGTACATTCTGCCTGTATGTACACTAAACATAGACATTCTGCCTGTATGTACACTAAACACAGACACAGTGTAAGAGGAATGTACATTCTGCCTGTATGTACACTAAACACAGACACAGTGTAAGAGGAATGTACATTCTGCCTGTATGTACACTAAACACAGACATTCTGCCTGTATGTACACTAAACACAGACACAATGTAAGGTGAATGTACATTCTGCCTGTATGTACACTAAACACAGACACAGTGTAAGAGGAATGTACAGTCTGCCTGTATTTAAGATGTACCACTTGTTTGCAGGACTGACAGATAGCTAATTGTCTTTATTTCTTATTGTTATTTTTGGTTCACATGTGAATCTGTCAGTGAACATTATCTTTGTTTTTTTTTTTTTATTCAGAATACAAATTTGACCTTCACTGTGTCTGTCTCCATTATGATGTTTTTCAATATTCTCTACATTAATAATGTGCATAATCCTGAGGCAATTTACCAGGTAATGAGATCACGATTAATTGTGATAGTCCAGAAAACTATGGCACATATGGATGGGATGACAGAGGGAGACAGTGTCACATTGTGGACAAGTCATGTGTCTAACACGAACAGGTGTGATTTGATTGGTTAGTCTGCATGTCTAGGCACAGCAACCATGTTCACGCCATGGGTGTATGGTGCTGACCCCAATTAGCACTTGATGGGTGGTGCTGTAGACATCACTCCGGCCACCCTTCCTTCCGGGAAATGACCTGGGACCCATTGTAGGTTGGGTCAACCTCAGTTTGTTGATATCCTCCACTTGAGGGGGATCGGAGAACATGAGCAAAGTGCTAGCCAGTGTGTTGCCATGGACGGGGGGGGGGGGGGGGGGGGGGGGGGGGGGGAAAGAACACACACACACACACACACACACACACACACACCCCCCCCCCCCCCCCACACACACACACCTCAGTTTAACGTTTACTTCAATGTACTCTCATTTTAAACTCCGGGGTTGTTTTTTTTTTTTTAATGGCATGATCAAAACTAAAATCATAGAGCTGTGGTTCCCAAGACAAATGTTGTGAATACCTGCACGGTTCGCGGCAACTGCACTAGCCAGGCGGAATTAATTCCTCAGGCTCAAGACCTCTACACCGCAAGGTACTATAGGCAGTAAATTATAGTTTTTTGTTTATTTTTAGATGTGAATGAAAGTAGAATATTATATGCAAACTAGAAGAAAAGATAAAGATAAATTAATTTGCCATATAGTGGCAAAAGAGGCATTGGAAAAGATAGTGACAATGGGAAAGATAAGAGACTAGAGGCAGACCAAGGTAAATGATGCTGTATGGTCTACGCTGGTGGTATGAAGGAAAATGATCACTAGAATTGATGCAGCTGACCAAGGACCCAGATCTCAGAGAAACATAAACACCTATGCCATTTGACAAGAAAGGTGGTGACGATACTAATACTAGTATAGACACAAACATGTGTGCCAGTATTCACATCAACGTTTGTTTGCATTTTAAATAAATAACAAGTCTATATCAAATAACTATTAGCTAGATTCCAAGCTAATGTATTAGTTTCTAAATATGTACGACCACAGACTAATTCATCCAAACATAAAATGGCAGAGTGCAGTACTAAGATGACAATGTAGCTACACATTACACTTCTGTGTATTTCTGATCATGTTATTTATGTGCTGAGTTATTTACATACACAAGGATGCAATTACTATTCTGGCAATGTTCATGGTATAGTTGGTATGAATTGTACATGTTGATAATTGTCTGTGATTTATCCCCTCATTATGTACATTCATTCAGAATATGTATTTTATCTTTGTAAGAACAATTTATTCTGCCCCATGATTGTCTTCTCTTGTAAAAGCCCATTACAAAGAAGTCCATGAGATGATGATTAAACGATGTTCCTGAATGCTAAGATTGGTGTTGGCTGATTCTGTTTTGTGTGAGTATTTTATCAAATGTGGAGTCTCTGTGGTGAAGTGGTTAAGTCGTTTGACTCGTGCTCCAAAGGTTGTGGGTTCGATTCCAGGCCGCTTTACGAGTTTACGAGTTAAATGTTTCGGACTCCTGTGGGTCGTCGCTAAAAGCTACGGAGTTCGTGCTTTGTGCGACGCTTTCCGTGCTGCGGAAAGAGACCGAGCCATATGGGATAAAACCTGGTGCAATGAAGTCGAACCTGTCGACTTTTAAGCGACTTTTTTTTAATCAAATGTATGAATTTAGAAAACCTGCCTTTTCATAGACAAGTGGTTTGGCCATGTCGTTAGAATGCAACACCAGCAACTACCAAAATTAGACAAAACACTCGTTAAGTAACTCATGCAGTATCAGTATCTACACATTTCAAAATACCAAATCTGTCTCATCTCATCATGTTCCTCTTGTATATTGCAGTGTCGAGTTGAAGCATAAACAGCAGGAAAGTGCCCGCTTATGGACTTTATATATCGACATTTCCATGGACTGTTATTCCTTCTGTCCATCGTTTACATCAGTGTTTCCCAACGTGGGGCCCACGCCCCACAGGGGGGCAATTTGACTGTTAAGGGGGGCAATTCGAAAATGGAAGAAATCGGCTGAATATAACAAAACGGGGAGACTTGAGACTGAAGTTAACTAAATTGGAACCTGACATAAGATCTCTTTGCAGCAAGCATCAAGCGCAAGGATCTCACTAAATTTAAAAAATAAATAATTACTAATAATTAAAATAATATAGAAAAATCTTTCATTAAAATTATTTTGTACTTGAATTTCAGTTCTCCATTATATGTTTTGAAAATTTACTTACTGTGTTTGCTCAATAATTACCTAGTGATTTCTTCCTAAAACCTATCATTCAAGTTTCTTTAGTGAACATTTCAATTTTTGAATATTAAAAATAATGTATATGTTGAGGGGGGGGGGGGCACATGGGGCGGGGGAGGGGGCAATATGAATTTTAGAAAGGCTTAAGTGGGGCATGGCACAAAAAAGGTTGGGAAACACTGGTTTACATGGTCGGCCTTTTCTTCTGGTTCCATTTGGTCTGTACATCATTGCTTGTTGTGGTATATTGTTAGTTGGAAGCCCAGTTATATTGCAATTTAACTGCTTTTCTAGTGAAATTTTTTTCCACTATCCATGAGTCAACACCAGCATTTTCATCTGTGTGATGTCTGGCAAGTTTATGTTCGTAGTTTGCCATCAACTCTGAACGACCGGTTCACATACCTCCATAAGTAACCAGTGCAACGCTATCCGCTGCCGAATCTCATGCAGCTGTGTTCATATGTGGGTATACGGGATTACAAACACGTCCTTAACACCTTCGCATGGACACCAGTGGAAATCTAGTGTTGCTATAATCCCATTTAGTCTAATTCTTCTTTTCTGAGGCACAAAGAAGACTAGGACAAAGGAAGATCTTCTCGTACATTGACGATCTTCTCCAGGAATATCATTTCCGTTGTTGTCACTTTACTTTTTTCTTTTAT
Organism: Cepaea nemoralis; assembly: GCA_014155875.1. Taxonomy (NCBI): domain Eukaryota; kingdom Metazoa; phylum Mollusca; class Gastropoda; order Stylommatophora; family Helicidae; genus Cepaea; species Cepaea nemoralis. The sequence continues at coordinate 675,985 of JACEFZ010015485.1, forward strand.
GTCATTGTCAAGGTTTGACATTGGTATCATAGAGTTGGTAGGAAGATTATGTTTGTAGAGTGCTTTGTTAGTATTTACTGATATGTGTTTATTCTTAGCATTGGTGCCATTTGTCCAATCAGTGGTTTGCTTTTATGCATCTTATTTAGATATCATCATTATGATGTTCCTTCGATATATACTTCCTAAGTACTACTTTATGCTCTTACTGGTTCAATGGGTGTCCTTTAGATGGATCATTGTTGTGTGTGTCTCGTTGTATAGTCATAATGAATTTGTGGAAGGAAAGGGTATCTCGCTTCTCTCTCGTTCATCCGGAGTTTTTTTTTCGGATGTGCTTGCGTTGTGCCTGTTTACAGCAGAGCTGCGTTCTTGCGCCGTTAGGCCGACACATCCGACTTCTGCGGGCATTTGTTGACCGGGTTAACCTTCCCGGGAAAGGGTACAAACAATGCAATATTTACATTACTGACACTAATTAGAAAGATAAATAGAGGCACAGAAAGTCATGCTTTTGTGCTTCATAGATTATACTAAGGTACTTGATACAATAAAACATGATGAACTGATTAAAATATTGGAAGATATTAACAATGATGAGGAAAGTTCTCAGAAAATAAAGAATATACGGAACCAAGTAGCAGCAATTAAATGGAAATAAAGAGGGTAACTATGAACAAATAAGGCTGGAGTACTACAGGGCTGTGTTTTGCACCAACTCTTCTCCCTCTATAGCGATGAATAATAAGAGAGATAAAAGAGAAGACAGTAATAACTAATAATGCTATGCAGATGGACACAATATTGGGCGGATAATGAACAAGATCTGAACAATTGTTGGAATGGTAGTAACGAGAGTGCAAAGAAAGGACTCTCCTGAATATCAGGAAACAGTAAGAATAGTGATATAAAAGAATTGGTGACAACCAAATGTGAAATAGAAATAGAGGAAAATTCTTAACTGAGTGGATATTTGGATACCTAGGGGCATTTTATACATAGATGGAAGGTACAACAGCGATTAAGAGCAAAAATAGGGCAAGCAAAAGCTGCATTTCAGAAAATGAAGAATATCTTATGCAATACGTCACTATTATTGAATGTAAGAAAAAGAGTGCTGAAGAGAACCTCTCTGTATGGCTGTGAATCTTGGAATGTAAATGAACAAATTAGGAAGAGACTGGAAGCAACAGAGATGTTATTCCTGAGACAAATGTTGCGAATTTCTTGGACTGCCAAAGTAACTAACGACGACTGTCTGAGAAAGGTTATGAAACTAGAACATTATATACAACAATAAGAAAGAGACAAACAGCTTTCTTTCGTAATGCGATGAAAAGAGAGGCATTAGAGAACATCGTGACAACTGGACAGATCAAGGGGAAGAGAGACAGAGGCAGACCAAAAGAAATTATGCTGGATGGATTGGGACGGTGGCATGAAGGAATGTCATCAGCAGAGTTGATCCAGAAAAACCAATACCAAGATCTGTGGAGAGTAATGAACGACTACGCCAACCGCACGGCACTTGATGATGATGATATTCATTACCTCTCTTATGATTGCAAATTTCATTTATGTTCCTTACACACTTGTTTTCATATCATTAAAACATTAGATATGCGGATGAAACGTATTTATTGCAGACAATGAGCAGGATCTGCAACATTTATTAGATGCGGTGTTGCACACAGTGAACAACTAGGGTTAAATTAAATTGTAAGAAGACACAAATTATAGTCGTTCACTAGAATAAGGAAATACCACAATGTAATGTACAATAAATGGGAATATTCTTAAACAAGTGAATCGGTACAATTATCTCGAACAATCATAAAAATATGATGGGAGATGCCTTGAGAGCCTTGTCGTACTCTCGACTTATGGTGGAAATGTTTGATATGTCCTCTGTTCTTTACTGTGCATTATCATCTCATCATCTTCCACTTCTGCCGTCAAGCGTCGTGGGGAGAATAATTTGCGTCAGCGCACGGTGGGTGGCACGGATAGTGTCATTCCGTGGGTTGTACAATGTCCATGATGTCGTCAATTCATGTTCTCTTGGGACTCCTCGTGGTCTCGCGAAGTGATCTTTGATTTAGGCCAGTGATTGTAGTTGCTGGTGTTGCTTTCTAAACGACATGGCCAAACCACTGATCTCTGTCTTTCAATTAAATGTGGCACAAGGTGTGATCTCACAATCTGTCTGATAATAGCATTTCTTCTCAGTCTCGGATTAGTTTGGCAGCTCTCCTCAGGCATCTCTTTCGCAGGTATTGATTTTGCGAAGGTGTAATTTGGATAAAGTCCATGTTTGAGATTGGTAGCATAGGGTTGGTGTGAATAGCTGTTTATATGCTGTTTATTTGTCGTTTTGCGGACATGGGTATATTTGGATGTTTCAGTAAGGATGATAGTTGATATGCAAGTGCACTAGCTTTTTAATATCTGATTTCGATTTCTCTGTCCAATCTGCCATTTTTTGTGATCATACTTCCAAGATATTTGAATTTGTTTCAGAGTTGTGCTATTTATCTGTATACTTAGGCGAGGAGAGGAGTGGGTCAGAGTGCCAGCCGTGCAGTCAGACTTGTGCAGAGTTATAATCACATTGAGCCGGGAGTGCAGGGAGTGGCCAGCAGGGGCCACGGAAGTGGAAATTCAGCAATTAGATTCAGAGAACAAATTCTCGTCGGGTGATGTGATATCTACACGGTGGGTCGGTGTTGAGAGGTAGGAGAAGTGCTTGGGGGTTCTGGCAAAAACTAATGGTCGTGCGTTTGATGACAATACATCTAGCTTAAGAATGGAGGTGGAGGCGGTCAGTGCAGCTTTCCGCTGGATAGAAAACACGATACATACACATATTGTGATTGTAACTGACTCAGAAAGCATGCTGAGAAGGGTGAGAACAGGCAAGCTTCGTGCAGAGTGGCTTGCTTCGCTTCGGAGGTCACAGGTAGCAAGCATCACCTGGATCTTTTCTCCTGGGCATGCCGGTGTGCGGGGGAATGAACAGGCGGACAGATTGGCTGGCTCGGCAGAACTTGGTGGAGTATTGATGCATGACAAGGCAGATGTGGTTGCGGCCTTGTGGAGCATGTGTACACCTCGGAGGAGCAAATGGATCACCATAGTCTGGTTAGAATGAGGCAGCGAGGAGTGACGAGGGGATCTGACCGACGCTCGATGCTCAGAGGAAAGGCGAGAGAAATATAATC
>JACEFZ010015486.1:0-17500 GCA_014155875.1 Cepaea nemoralis
GGAAAGAACGGGAGCACGTCTGCTGATTTGCCTCAGACTGAAGAATGAAATAAATGACTGGCAACTAACTAATTCTTTCATGAAATATGAATAGAAGAACACTGGGTCAATTCTATCAGACTGAAATAATTTACATGGCAGGATTATTATTTGGGAAATACATATTTTTCTCAAATGTTTCACAAGCACAAAGACATAATAAATAAATCCCTACTCACATTTTAAAAATGTTTGCATATCCTTTACAGGACATCGCTGTCAACATCAGCATCTTTCAGCTGATCGTTGATTTCTTGGCAAGATTACGCTCAGTAGTTTGCCATTGCTTTCTGACCGCATTTATCCAATTGAAATCACGCCATCTTTGTTTTTACTGGAACACTTCTGATGGTCAATCACTCTATGTTATGAGGTTTTGTAACCAACCACACGAAAGGAAAAAATAAATTTAATTTCTTTATTCATAGGTGGCTATGAAGTATTGAGAACATTATGTTTTGTTACAATGTTCAGGTTCTCACTACTCACGATGATTGGATGATGAGCAAGTTCCCCATGACAGACTTAACCAAACTCGATAGTATATTGTATCTGTAGTGCTTTATACGCCGGCTTCCTGGCCTAGAGGTTAGTGACTTTTCTCCGTAATCTCGTATACTCTCGTAAGTAACGTGACGACGGTGAGAATCAGCAGTAGTTCGAATCGCGTCTGTAACTTACGGGGTATGTGAGCCGGCCGCTCAGAAATCAATGGCAAACTACTGAGCGTAATCTTGCCAAGAAATCAACAATCAGCTGAAAGATGCTGATGTTGACAGCGATGTCCTGTAAAGGATATGAAAACAAAAACAAAAAGTGCTTTATACACACATACATATACATATATTTTCAACTTCGTTCTGTCAACAGTAAGTGAAACAATAGGAATGTAATCGATCCTGCAGTATAAGAAAATACAGGCGAACCAAAGTGTTCTGTTCATGAGCATCTTGATCAGTAACAAAGCAAACAACAATGACAATGAGCAGCTCCACAAAAGATGATAATGAAAATGAAAGTGAGATGCTGGATTCTCAAACTGTACATACATTAAGAGCTCATTAATTGATTGAGAGCCGATAGGAAATACAGGGTGTATTTTTATTTACTGTGCAGTGTTTGAAAATATTGCCGGTCCAAGTTTTGTATTTACCTATTATGTTGCAGGAACTTTACAGAGGGTGAATACAAAACTTGGACCGGCAGTATTGTCAAACACTGAACAGTCATTAAAAACACACCCTATATATCAAAACAATGTTTTCCCGTAGTGAATTTGAATAACGGAGACACAAACCATAGAATGTACGATTTATTGCCTGGCATATTTCGCTGCATCTCGTCAAGTACAAATTTCAGCTTGCGCGATGTATCTAGTTGTTCTACTCTACGTTGTGGAACACCTGCAGTATGTACCTGACGAGATGCAGTGAAATATGCCAGGCAATAAATCGTACATTCTATGTTTTTGTGTCTTCGTCATTCAAACCCTATATATCGCCAAATGTGACCTACCATTTAGACATAAGGACGATATATTCCCATACTAGGGCCATCGTATTAATTGTCAATACATTATGAGCTCACGGTCATTGCAACAAATGTTTTGCAGAACGCGGTCGCGGTCGATGGAAAAGACACTAGAACAACAATGGCCAGGTCTCCCGGATCATGCATGTTGATGATAGAACGACTGGAAAGTCATCTGCTGATAGTCCTGCTGAGGAATCTCCGTGTCGTAGTAGTTAGGATGTATGCCTCGCAATTCGAAGGTTGTGGGTTCGAGTGCAATTGAATGAGGCACAAGAAGTAGACAAATATGGAGAATCTTTCCGGCAGGCCTGTGATGAGGACGACGTTCTGCAAATGACCTGCTACATGATGATGTTGTTAACTGACTCAGTGCCGAAAGATAATATACCGCCACATGTGACCTATCATTTGGATAGAAGGATGATAGCTCGCCACACTTTTTTTTCATATCCTTTTTACAGGACATTGCTGTCAACACCAGCATTTTACTGCTGTTGTTGATGTCTTGGCAAGTTTACGTTCAATAGTTTGCATTGCTTTCTGAACGACCGGCTCCCATACCAACTCGTTAAAACCCAACGCAACGCAGTCTGCTGTCAAATCTGTCGCAGCTGTGTTTCGAACGCGGGTAAGCGGGGTTACGAATCATGTCCGTAAGGCCTTCGCCATGGAGCCCGGCTCACGGTATATTACGCAATTTTAACCCTCAGTAAATTGAAATTTACATTGAAATATTTGATCACTTGATTGTGCATCATGTTTGGTCCAAACCTACCTTTTTCTTGGCACAAAATCAGTTAATCGTTTAACATGTTCTTACCGTCGTATTGCTTGTAAGTGGTACATATAACAGAACAAATGTACCCTATACTGCTTGTTTTCAAAACATTTTCAAACATTTGGTTTGTCCAGTGAATATCTCGACAAATATGTTGCATTCGACATTTCGCTTGTATTTGTTTTCCGAACTCCCTTTGCTGCCAAGGGTTTTGCATATTTACATTGTTTATATCTGTCTGTTCCATGTTTGTGGTTCAGCTGTTGGTCATGTCTGTAGAGCGTTGCCATTTTGCAATCCCTGTTGGGCTTTGTAATGTGAGACTTGCTCTCTTCAATATTTTATCACAACGCTATGGGATATAGAAATACACGGATCTATATGGGAGTTGGTGACAGTTATATGTAAGAGAATTCTGTGTTGTGTTGTTAGTGTTGTTGCTGTAGGTGTTGTTGTTGTTGTTGATGATGATGATGATGATGATGATGATGATGATGATGATGATGATGATGATGATGATGATGATGATGACGATGATGATGATGATGATGATGATGATGATGATGATGATGATGATGATGACGATGACCATGGTATTGACTGATGACTGATGATGATGATGATGATGATGATGATGATGATGATGATGATGATGATGATGATGATGATGATGATGATGATGATGATGATGATGATGATGATGATGATGATGATGACGATGACAAACATCAATTTGGGTAATACTGTCGAGCCTGAGTAACAAAAGAAAGCTTAAATCACGCATCAAATATTAAAGTAACAGAAGCTGCAGTTTTACATGCTTGAGTAATACGTCTTTCAGTAATGCGAGCTTGGGAAATCAAAACATTATTTGATCATGAAATGCCACTCCGTCGTTAAAACAATTCTCACAATGGCGATTACCCCGATCTTTAATTGAAAATGAGCAATGATAACTCAGCGGGCGCTCCTTGTAGAATTCATTAGATCAACGCGGCTGCCCCCTTGGCTGATCCTTACGCATGCGCTGCCTTAATTCCACTTCTGTCCTTTGCTGGGTGCCTTTAATATCACCCGTCTCCTACATGTGGAGACACCCGCCGCTCGTTTACAACCTAATATATGCGCATCAAACAGCTCCTGGTTGTTGTTGGGTATCTGTTATGTCTCAAGAGAGCTCCTTCCTTCACCTTCTGCCTTTAAGACGTCAGTGATGGAAGAATACGCCGTTTGGCAGTACCATATGGAGCACAGGAAATTAGCCTTTGCAGAAGATTATTTCTAAGGGCTTTCAGCGCTAATTGTTTGAGTGACTCAATGCGCCAATATGGCGGCAGAAATGAGTGTTCCCTCAAGTGTGGTGGGAGACGGGGACTATTGAGTAATGATTTTCTTCTTCTTCTTCTTCGCCGTTTCGAATATACTAGTCTTCCAATTCGAGATTTCTTCAACATTTCCAGTCAGTGGTTTCTGTCGTGTCAAGAAATCTATACAAACACAGGTAGATTAACCAAACAATTTGACTTTCTATATCTTCGTAGTGGAGTTCGTTATGAGGTAAGTGCGCTGTGTTTATGTTTAGTAACTCTCATTTTTTCGTAGGAGGTGCACACACCTGTTTTTATTTCCTATTGTTATATTGTTACAAACCTGCATTATATCAAATGAAGAACGTTTTGTGCAATAAGACCTTGTCCTTGAAAGCTAGAAAAGGAGTTCTTGCATGTTACATAGGAAAAGTTTTAACACACGGTTGTGAATCCTGGACAATTAGTAAACAAGCGAAATAAATCTCCGGAAGCCTTGGAGATGTGGTTTTATAGAAGAATGCTGAAAATTAATTGGACGGCCAAAATGAACAATCAGGATGTTTTACGGGAAGCTGTGTTGCAAAGACAAGTTATCGCAAGCATAAGAAAGAGGCAGTCATGTTTTGTTTTTTTTGCGCGCGGTTGGGTGGGGGGCGCACTTTATAAGAAGACAAAAACTGGAACATGTTGTTGCGATCGGAAAGATTTGTGGAAAGAGAGACAGAGGACGACAGCGTGAAAAGATTCTTAACAATCTTGTGTCATGGACGCAATGGAGTCAACACACGAAATGATCCATGTCGTTGAAGATCGTAATTTGTGGAGACGTATGATCAAATCAAATCAAATCAACTTTATTAGGGTCACAAATTGGGCGCGCAGGCCCGTCTTACATTCGGCCCTTCCAATCACTCGTCTTTTGTTCATCAAGAGCATTATACATTTACATAGAAAGAAAAATAAACATTGTGAAATGAATGTTGTAAACATAAACAAGGCTAATTACCATGTTATGAGGCCCATCTCCCACCTACCCATACATCACCCCACCCACACAACACGCCCACCTACCCACACACACGCGCACCAAGGGACACATACACACCCCACCTACCCACAAACACGCACACCAAGGGACACATACATACCCCACCAACCGACCCATCCCCCTCCCGAACATCCCCCACCCGCACACACTGCCCTCATCTGATCCCCCAACCAAAACACACTCGCCACTCACAAACATTCCCCCACCAACCCACACATCCCACGCCCATCCACATACACATCCTAACCCACACATCCTCTCCCCACCCACACCTCAAATCACCCATCCCCCAGCCACATCTTTATCGACAACATATTCCCCACCCATGCACACAATCCCCCACCAACCCACACATCGCACATCCACTCACACATCCCCAAACCATACACACACATCCCCACCAACTAACATGTCCCCCCCCCACACACACACACACACATCTCCCTAACCACCCATACATCCCCAATCCACTCACACACACCCCACCACCCACACATACAACTTCCACCCACCCACACATGCCATAACCTAATCCCCCACCACACAATCCCCCACCCGCACATCACATACACCCCCTACCACGCACTATTCCCAACCCACGCACCACACACACACATCCCTCACCAACACATCCCCACTTACACACCACACACATATCCCCCACCCAGATACCACACAATATTCCCACCCACACCCACACAGATACCCTTACCCATCCACCCCACATACCCCCACTCACACACCACAAAAATCCCCCACCCACACACACATACCTCACCCACACAATATCCCCAACCAACACACCACACACCTCTCCCCACCCACACACGCAGTCCCTACCCGTCCACCAACAGACACTCACTCACGCAAACATCCTCCACTACGCACCCCACACACCCACCCCAACCAAACATCTCTCGATCACAATAACCCTACCCACACACACCCTCCACCCACTTACACATCCCACCCCAACACATACAACTCCCTCACCCACCTACACATCCCTAAGCCACTCACACACCCCCACCCACACATTCCCCATCCACACACACACATCTCCCACCCACACACCCCACATACTTCCCCCAACCACCACAATCCCCTACTCACCCACACATACACCCCACCCATACGCACATTCCCCGCACCCATCACACACATCCCCCACACCACACACTATCCTCCACCCATACCACCACAAACATACCCTCCACCCACACATCATTCACACATCCCTCACCAACACACCGCACGCATATCTCAAACCCACACACCATACACTTCTCCCTACCCGCCCTTGCATCCCCAACCACCCAACACAATCCCCTACCCACACAACCCCGCCTCCCACACATACTTCCTCAAACCATCCACACATCTCCACCCACATAAACACACATCCCCCGCATCCGTCCCATACACATATCCTCCACCCATACACACATCCCCTACACCCATTCCAACACCCCTACTTTCACCCCCACACATCCATCCACACATCCCACCAACACCCACAAATACCACTACCACCAAAACCCACACACCCCAACCCATCCAAACGCATACCCACACCCACACAACCCCCACCACACATATCCCCACACTCACACACATCCTCCACATACACTCACACTTCCTCACATCTAGACACATACAAAATGTCTAACGTTAGTATTGAAACTAGTATGAACAAACTCCCACACTTTACTCACACACATACACTGACACTTGTCATGAGCAGTCTCATAAAAATGTTAAACATGGGGAAAAATGTGTACATAAAATGTATGTGACGTAAAAATAGTGATGCTCTCTCTCTCTCTCTCTCTCTCTCTCTCTCTCTCTCTCTCTCTCTCTCTCTCTCTCTCTCTCTCTCTCTCTCACACACACACACACACACACACACACACATTCACTCTCACGCTCACACATTCACTCTTCCGCTCATTCACTCTCACGCTCACTCATTCACTCTCCTGCTCACTCATTCACTCTCCCGCTCACTCATTCACTCTCCCGCTCACTCATTCACTCTACCGCTCACTCATTCACTCTCACGCTCACTCGTTCTGTCTCTCATTCACACTTACTGACTCTCTCACTCAAACTACAATAATGAACATGAGTTTATATTATGCATGATAAAATCAAATGGTATTTAACTGATATACCGGCTTCGTGGCCGAGGGGTTAGCAGCTTTCTCCGCTAACCCCGAATACTCTCGTCACGTGACGCGACGAGAATTAGCAGTGGTTCGAATCGCAAAAGTGACTTATGAGAGTATGGAGCCGGTCGCTCAGAAAGTCGTGGCGTGCTGATGAGCGTAATCTAGCCTAGGAATCAACATACAGCTGAAAGATGCTGGTGTTGACCGCAATATCCTGAAACAGGATGGAAACGCGGGAAAAAAAAAAAAAAAAAAAAAAAAATTTAACTGATAATATGACAGATGAGAATACACAAACATATGGATTCGCGTGTTAAATAACATGCGTGTTACACGACATGCATCAGCTCAGCTCTCTCTCTCTCTATCTCTCTCTCTCTCTCTCTCTCTCTCTCTCTCTCTCTCTCTCTCTCTCTCTCTCTCTCTCTCTCTCTCTCTCTCTGTATTCTTTCATATACACACTCACACGCATGCGCACGCTCACACACACACTAACACATCAACTCTCCCACTGTCTCACTCTCTAACACACAATCCTTCACACACACACACACACACACACACACACACACACACACACACACACACACACACACACTCTCAATCACACTCTCTCACACATACACATACACATGCACATGAACGCATGCACGCACGCACACACTCCCTCACTCACTCTCACACATACACGTACGAATGCATGCACTGACACATTCCCCCACCATTTCTAGCTCAATCACTCTCTCCACACACGCACGTGCGCACATACTCTCTCCCTCTCTCTGACACCCACTTTCTCTTTCTCTCTCTCTCTCTCTTTCTCTCTCTCTCTCTCTCTCTCTCTCTCTCTCTCTCTCTCTCTCTCTCTCTCTCTCTCTCTCGCTCCCACACGCACACACATATATAGTGAACAATTATAGTTAAACAATTATAATGAACAATTATACTGAACAATTATACCAGTAAATGAATTATGGTGGCATATAGTCGGTATGGATTAAGTATTGAAAGAGTTTTCGGTTAAATGTGTAGGGACTCATTGGAGTTTTCAGATCTGGAGGCAGATCATTCCATAAGTGAGCACCAGAATAGGCGAAACATGTTTTGTATAGGTCCAATCTAGGCTTTGAGACATGTAACAAATTTAGGCGCTTGCTGTTCATTGCATTAGATTGAATCAGCGGCAGAAGATACTCTGGGGTATTTGAGATATAATTTTATTCACTAATTTGGCTTTGTTGAAAAGGAAGCGCTTTTGTAGTGGTAGAAGTCTTAGATGACTGTACAAAATATTACTTTCAACGTGCTTTATGCCAGAAACCAGACGAATAGCGCGGTTTTGTAGAGAACATAGTCGTTTTAAATTAGATTTAGGGCAACCATCCCAAACTGTGGAACAGTAATCGAGATGTGATTGGATATAGCATGTATAGAATATTTTTCGTGTGCTTTCGTCCAGGAAGTGCTGAATTTTAGCAAGTTGGTAAACTTTTTGTGCTATTTTCTTGGTAAGAGCGTGAACATGAGAGCTCCAGTTCAAATGGCTGTCTATTAAAAGCCCTAGTGTTTTATGTTCAGTCACATTAATTATAGGTAACGTGCCCATGCGGAGTTCGAGCGGTGATCCAGTTATGGCTAGTGTGAGTAGCTTTTGTCTGGTCGTTATTAGCATGGATTTGGTTTTGTCGATGTTAATTTGCATGCGGTTTTCATTGCTCCAATTATCAAGTTCCTTTTGTAAAGAATTCTCTAATTCACTACGGTTTTCTTGACTAGTATATATAGTATAGTCGTCTGCAAATAGATCACAAGTTGTATTGATATATAAAGGAAGATCATTAATATAAACTGCAAAAAGCAGCGGACCTAGTATTGAGCCCTGCGGCACACCAATATTAAGCTGTGTGGGTCTTGATAGACAGTTGTTGAAGGACACGGCTTGTTGCCTGTCGGATAGAAATGACGTAATTATGTTCACCATGTTGGTGCTTGTCTTCATTTGCTTTAGTTTTCTAATTAAAATATCGTGATCTACCATATCAAAAGCTTTTTTAAAGTCTACAAACACCGCTCCACAAATTCTACCGTTGTTGATGTTTAAGTGCCAGTTATCGGTCATTTTTGTTGATCGCCCACGCCAGCCGGCAAGGCACCGGATGATGATGATTGTTATATCCTTCTTGTGTCTATATTTTGCAGATCACTCGCGCTCCAGGGATGATGTGATTAGTGTCTCGCCAGTCGTCTTTCCTTCTCATTACATTGTGTGATATCAGTTTTAGGTCGGATTGACTTCCAATTTCAGTTCCAATTCTTGAGACAATCAACCGTCGGCTTATCGATTTGGTTACCGTCGGGGTCCTTATAGTGTATCTCGTTCTTCATCTTTCGTAAATAGAGATGTTTATATCTGCTTCCTCGTTGCTGATTTGTTGTCATTGTATTCGTTCCATCCTTGTGGGGGTTTTTTTTTTTACATGTCTGGACAGAGTCGCACACTTGTTAGGGCCTGGCGTAATTGTGTACTCGTTCCGTCTTATGTGTTGCTTCCTTCAGAGTTTTATCAGTCGTCTCCCCCGGGGTTCCATCTATTATCCTGTCTTGGTCGGGTTGACTTACAAGCACAAGTCAGTTTTATATTTTTCTATATTATTATATATATTATTATATTTAAATTGTTAGTCTTTCCTCATAAATGGGTGGAGATCATTTTCAGATTTTTATGGGAATTGTCTGACAAAGACAATCTGTGGGGACGTGAACTACTCACCGCGCCCCGTTACAACAGTATTCATTATAATTGAGTAAAGGGGAGATTGTTGGGATCGACTGGTCGAGACCACTGTTGTGGGAGATTGTTGGGAACTATTGTTCGAGATCAATATTGTGGGAGACTGTTAAGGACGATTGATCAAAACCGCTGTTGTGGGAGACTGTTGGGGACGATTGTTGGAGATCACTGTTGTTTGAGATTGTTGGAGATCACTGTTGTCGGAGATTGTTGGGGACCACTGTTGTAGGAGATTGTTGGGGACGATTGTTGGAGACAACTGTTGTGGGAGATTGTTGGAGACAACTGTTGTGGGAGATTGTTGTTTGCGATTGTTGGCGACAACTGTTGTGGGAAATTGTTGGGGACAACTGTTGTGGGAGATTGTTGGGGACGATTGTTGGAGACTACTGTTGTTGGAAATTATTGGAGACCACTGTTGTGGGAGATTGTTGGGGACCACTGTTGTAGGAGATTGTTGGAGACCACTGTTGTGGGAGATTGTTGTGTGCGATTGTTGGCGACAACTGTTGTGGGAGATTGTTGGAGACAACTGTTGTGGGAGATTGTTGGGGACGATTGTTGGAGACAACAGTTGTGGAAGATTGTTCGAGACCATTGTTGTGGGAAATTGTTGGGGACGATTGTTCGAAACGACTGCAGGAGGAAAATGATAGGAGAGATTGTTTGGGGACGATTGTCTGAGACCACTGTAGGAGGAAAATGATAGGAGAGATTGTTGGGGACGATTATATGAGACCACTGTAGGAGGAAAATGATAGGAGAGATTGTTGGGGACGATTGTCCAAGACCACTGTATGACGAAAATGATAGAACAGATTGTTGGGGACGATTGTCTGAGACCACTGTAGGAGGGAAATGATAGGAGAGATTGTTGGGGACGATTATATGAGACCACTGTAGGAGAAAAATGATAGGAGAGATTGTTGGGGATCACTATTGTGGAAGATTGTTTTGGACGATTGTACGAAACTACTGTTTGAGGAAAATGATAGGAGAGATTGTTGGGGATCACTATTGTGGAAGATTGTTTTGGACGATTGTACGAAACTACTGTTTGAGGAAAATGATAGGAGAGATTGTTGGGGATCACTATTGTGGAAGATTGTTTTGGACGATTGTACGAAACTACTGTTTGAGGAAAATTATAGGAGAGATTGTTGGGAATCACTATTGTGGAAGATTGTTTTGGACGATTGTACGAAACTACTGTTTGAGGAAAATGATAGGAGAGATTGTTGGGGGTCACTATTGTGGAAGATTGTTTTGGACGATTGTACGAAACTACTGTTTGAGGAAAATGATAGGAGAGATTGTTGGGGGTCACTATTGTGGAAGATTGTTTTGGACGATTGTACGAAACTACTGTTTGAGGAAAATGATAGGAAAGATTGTTGGGGATCACTATTGTGGAAGATTGTTTTCGACGATTGTACGAAACTACTGTTTGAGGAAAATGATAGGAGAGATTGTTGAGGACGATTGTTAGAGGCCGCTTTGAGACACAAAGGGTGCTAGAGCCTGTTTACAGACTAATAACACTCGGTAGGTGATGTGTATTCACCACAGGACTCCCTTAGTCGCCCTTCAACGCAAACAGTCCTTATAAAATAACTTTCATTTCGTCAATCTAATGATAACCTCAACTCCACACGGTCTGACCAGAAAAGACACAAGCCACGCTTCACTGACCACGAAAGCACATTAATATGTCATGTCTGAAGAAGACAAAATTCAATATGTTTCAAGTCAAGTGCTCCTTTCTGTGACGTCACGGTTGAAGTAGATAATTATGCTCCGAAAACCCCAGTAAATAAGTTTGTCCTGAATGCCTTTGTATTTGATGTCTTTTGTTTTATATGAAACTTATTGCTCTTTCAATATCTGCCATAGCTTTTGTTATTAATTTCTGACGTTTGGAAGAAGCCGTGTTTAGGCGGATTTCCCACGATGTTGCTTCTGCTCTGACAGTCTGAGATCAAATTAAGCGCACAAAGAAACTGTTTGGCAGTCAAATTGTTTGGCTAATCTACTTGTGTTTGTATAGATTCCTTGACAGGGTAGAATTTATTTACTGGAAATGTTGAAGATATCTCGATGTGGTTAATAAACACATGCTTCCTGTAATAATTAAACCATTAACATCAAACAGACGATTACGTGATTAAGAAATACACTGTCGTCGTCGTCGTCGTCGTCGTCGTCGTCGTCGTCGTCGTTGTTGTTGTTGTTGTTGGTGTTGTTGTTGTTGTTGTTGTTGTTGTTGTTGTTGTTGTTGTTGTTGTTGTTGTTGTTGTTGTTGTTGTTGTTGTTGTTGTTGTTGTTGTTGTTGTTGTTGTTGTTGTTGTTGTTGTTGTTGTTGTCGTTATCCAGAAGCTGTTGTCTACCAATGACAATCAAGCAAAGTTAATGGGTTAGTGTACATGGTTCAGGGAAGGTCGGCGTGAATGAGAGGTTTCTTCTTCTTCAGCGTTCATCCGGAGAGTTTTTTCGGATGTGATTGCGTTGTGCCTGTTTACAGCAGAGCTGCGTTCTTGCGCCGTTAGGCCGACACATCAGACTTCTGCGGGCATTTGTTGACCGGGTTAACCTTAATGGGACTTTCTTAGGACATTTGACTCTCACTGTTGTGGCGTTATCCGTCATCTCAGCTGGCCCAGAATAGCCGAAGACATGCCGGTCAGCCCTCAAGGGAAGGCAGGGGCTTACCACGGGCATTTCCCGCCATCCGAGGGAGCTTTCATAATTGCAGAGCCGACACATAGCGCTCTGGTACTGGACTCACCCAAGGAATCGTCACGTCCTGCACATGCTTAGCCTCACTTCCGTATATTGGGCCTTCCAGTCACAACAGGCTGTCCTCCGGAAACTAGAAGAATGCAGTCTGCAGATGACATCCACACAGTGAGGTTTCGATTCGGACTTTCCATGTAATGGATTTGCTATCCAAGCAATATTCCATTTCGTGCCACTAGGGCACTTTTCCACCTTTGATGACATCCACACAGTGAGCTTTCGATTTGGACTTTCCACTTAATGGATTTGCTATCCAAGCAATATTTCATTTCGTGCCATTGGGACGCTTTTCCCATCTTTGATGACGCCCACACAATGAGCTTTTCATTTGGATTTTCCACGTAATGGATTTGCTAGACAAGCAATATTCCATTTCATGCATCTGGAACGCTTTTGCTACCGATGTACCTGTGGTATGAAGTGTGGCAGTCTAAGAACTTCTTCATGCACCTTTAGATGTCAACCTGAATGTAGTTAACATAAGCTGCGGTCAACTTGAGCTTGCTGATATCTCCATAGAGCTTGCCCTCAAATAAAGCAGGCGTGGGCCAAAATATCTTTCTCTGTTCTGCATATATTGGGACACTCCTGTAGCAAATGTTTAGCTGTCATTTTACCAGTTCCACAATTACATTCATCGGTATCTCCTATCTTTAGTTTATTGAACAAGTGGTATTTCAGCCTGTTATGTCCTGTGCGGAGTCTGAAGATTGCCACTTGTTCACTTCGGTCGAGTTTGTAATATGCATCATCCTTCTGGTGGTCTGGATGCTCTGATTCCCATTTGGTTCTACAAATGCTTTTTATAAACATCTTTGCCTCATTATAGGTTATGTCTATTGTCAGGCTGAGGTAGTCGTCCACCATTTTTTTGCCAGTCTGTCAGCCTTTTCATTTCCAGGTATATTGCAATGTGATGGGATCCACTGTATTACAACTGTTTTTGGATTTCTGACATAGTCCATAGAGTGCTGATCCTAGGTCTGCTAGTTCTGTGCTGTTTTTGCTCTTCAGTATTGAGACAGCTGACTTTGCCTCTGTGAAGATAGCCATTTACTTCTCTTTATTTTCCTCCATCAAGAGCATTTCTGCTGCAGTTTTCAAAGCCTCTACCTCTGCTTTGAAGTTACTTGAAAATTTTGCAATTCCCACTGACTGTGTTTTTTTTTTTTTAAATTTAAGAGAATTCCTCCTCCTCCATTTTTAATTGAATTTTTGGCTGATCCGTCTGTATATGCATGGGCCCAATTGCTACTTGGGTAATATTCTTTTATGTAGTTTAGAGATTTTTATTCTTTCTGTTTCATTCTGAGTGTTCTTTTTCTCAATACCAGGAATGTTTTCTGTCATCTCAGGCAGTTGCTGTTGTCTCCAAGCTGGGAACTTGTGTGCATTGTAAATGGGTGTGACTTGATATGTTAAGTTTAGGATCTGCCCTAATCTTTCGTTTTGCAGTTTCTACAAAGTTGATACGCTTCAGTCTTCCCTTTCCAAAACCATTAAATATGTTATACATAGGGTGGTCTGTCAATCTTCTAAATTTGTCTGCTTGTTACTGGGCTCTGCTATCTCTTCTATCCTGCATTGGTTGTAAACAACTGATCTTTTCTAGTTCATTCATAGGCGTTGTCTTCAGGATTCCAGTTATGATTCGCTCTTCTTGATTTGGGATTTATTTTGTTAAAGTTTGACATAGCTGCTGTTGCCCAAGCTGCGATGCCATATTCCAGTACTGACCTCCCCCGTCCAGTATATAACTTCTTGAGAACTTTCTCATCTGCTCCCCCACGTTGTACCAGCAAGCTTTTTCATGATTGCCATTCTTTGCCTTGCTCTTGTTCGATTTTTCTCAACCTGTGTCTTTCATATCAGGCGACGATCAAAGGTGACTCCTAGATAGTTTGGATTTTCTTCATGGCGCAATATTTTTCCATTCAATACCAGCTTAGGTTGCTGAGTTTTATTTGAGAGGGAGAACACTGTGCATGTTGTTTTCTCCTCACTTATCTTCACTAGCCATGATTTTGACCAATCCTCTAGTGCTAATAAGGCTTGCTGTATTCTGCTGTTAGCTGTACTAATATATTCTTCAGATGTCCATAGGGCTAGGTCATCTGCAAAGGAGGATGTGTGTACACTGGCTGGAAAATTTTCCGTGATGTCACTTATATATGCTAGGAATAATGTTGGTGAAAGAACTCCTCCTTGGGAGACACCTTGCTCCAACAGCATCATTTTTGCTGGTTTGTCCTTGTACTTTTGTCATCGCAGTTCTGTTCTCAAGATAGTGGCTGATCCATTTGTACATTTTCCCACAAACATGCATTTTTTGCAGTTTTATACTTCCAGTCCTTCCTTCCATACTTTATCAAATGCTTTTTCTAGACCTATCCAGACTGCTAGTGTGTGCTTTTTCTCTTGGAAGGCATTCTCCATTTCCTGAGCTATATAGGTTATTTGATCTTTAGTGGATCTGTACTTTCTGAATCCTGCTTGGTGTGGTGTTAAGAGTTGGTTTTCTTCCAGATGCCATGTTAGCCTGCCATTGATAATGTGTTCCATTAATTTTCCTACACAGCTAAGTAGACCGATAGGTCGATAGCCATTTGGTTCCTCTAGGTCTTTTTCTTTCTTTGGGACTGGTATTAGTATAGCTTCCTTCCATGCCTGTGGGACTATTCCTCTCTTCCAGTTGTAATTTAGGACTGCTAGTAGTTTCCTTTTAGCTTTAGTCCCTAGTCCTATTAGCATTTCATTTGTGATGGCATCCTTTCTTGGTGTTTTCTTCTTTTTCTAGGGTATTCATTGCCTGTTCCATTTCTTCCATTTTCAGATTTGCCGTCATATATTCTGCTGCTGTCTCTGTATTACTAAAATGTGTCTGTTTATCTTTGATTGCTTTCTTCTGTTCGGTTGTAATATCAGTGTGGTTTGCACTAGAATAGTGTTCCATTAGTACATTTGCAGCCTTTTTTTTCCAGTAAGCAAGGCATTTTCTTGTTTAATTGTTATTTGTTTGTTTCTGGGCCCTTCATTGTTCATGGCTTTCACTAGTTTCCATAGTTTGTTTCCATCCCTGTCAAAGTTCAGGTTTTCTGTTTTTTCCCTCCAACAATCTCTTGTTTGATTTACTGTTCTTTTTATTTTGCTGAGATGGCTTTGAGAGAGATGTTCGCTTCAGTTGTTTGTTCTCTCTCTCTGCTGTCTTCTGGCATCTTCAACTTTGTCCTCCAAAATGTGTAGTTCTTCAGTCCAGTATGGTTTATATTTTTCCTCGCTCCTCTTGGAATGGACTCAGTGGTCGCCTGTATTATTGCTTTGTTTAGACCTTCCACCATTTGTTTCATGTTGCCATGTCGTGTATTTATGTTTTCACAATATTTGTCTGTTAGTATGGCAAATCTGTCGGTTCCTAATCAATCTTGTCTGTGGTCACTACCTGCTAATTAGTCAAGCATAAGGCGATCGATTTTGTGGAGGATGTCTCCTGTGCATAACGCTAAGTCTAGAGTAGAATTGGTAAACCATATTCTAGAGTAGAAGCTCAGTGTGCCGTCCGCTTTGTTGAGTAGATGGAGATTTTAGTCTATGTCCCAGTCCTCCACTTCATCTACTCTGTTGTCAGTATCTGGGTATCCCCATCTTTCTTAACGGTTATTAAAGTCTCCGACAATAATACAGTTTGTGTCAGTTATTTTCATGTTTGAAAGTGTAAGGTCCTTATCTGCTGGGCTATACAGATTGTAAATTCTTATTTTCACGTCCTTTATCATTATATGAACACCTATAATTTCCGTTTGGTTATCAGAAGTCACAGGTACTTCATTACAAGGTATTGTATTTCGTGTAAGTATTAGAACTCCTCCTTTGTGTCCTTCGCGGTCGAAACGTGTGGCCTGATATTCTCTGACTGAGAATCTGCTATTGGCGTTGATGTGTGTCTCTTGTATGCATGCCACATCAATTCTATCTTTATGAAGACGATGTGTTAAAGGGACTTTCTTGTTAGAAACTCCTTCAGCATTCCACTGTAGTATGTCGAGTGTCCGTGGTGTTTGGTCAATAGCTCTTAACCTACTCCTCTGTGCCTTGACTCCACAGCACATGGGAAGGTGGCCATCAGTAGTAATGGGTGGACCCCTCGAGGCAGGGGCCCGGCACTATCACCGCCTGATGGGACTTCACGGTATTAGCACCATACTGATTAATTTTAATCTGTGGCATCATGAAATGATTATGTTACGTTGCACTTCTTCGTCAAGCCTGTGGCTCAGTACACCCGAAAGGGAGATAACTGGGGGAGATTGTTGGAGACCACAATTGTTGGAGATTGCTGGGGACTATAGCTCGAGACCACTATTTGGGAAGATTGCTGGGAATGACTGTTGGATACCACTACTGTGGGAGATTGCTGGGGGTGACTGTTGGAGACCACTATTGGGGGATATTGCTGGGGATAACTGTTTGAGACCACTATAGGGGAAGATTGCTGGGGATGATTGTTGGAGACCAATATTGGGGGAGATTGCTGGGGATGATTATTTCACAAACTGGCGTAACGATTGATTTGACAAAAGATCTTATTTCAAACCCGCTTATCAAAACCCTCCACTATACACCGACAATAATTAAACAACAATACACTCATAACTCGTTATATTTATGTGAACCTGCTTACTGTGAACAGAATCTCAAACTTTCATACATTTTGAAATTTTCCCTACTGCACCACCACGGAAACGCCGCTGGTTTAAATATTAATCTGTTTATTCAAAGCTATACTTTTGATCAGGTTAGGCATGTCTATATGTGTGTCGGCGGCGGCCCAGCTCGGCACTGTACACATGCCTGCCATAGAGTTGACAGAAAAGAACCCGACAACTCCGTTGTACAAAGAAGTTATGAAGTGCACCACTGATAAAAGATTGTTCCCGAAATGCCTGCACATGTGACACTGCCCGAGCAGAATCATTGCACAAAAGGGGACCTCATGGAAAGGTCCCGACCTGGGACTTTGATAGACTCCAGGCACCA